>JBDJHY010000106.1:8562260-8575812 GCA_039654485.1 Withania somnifera | reverse complement strand
CTTGGGGAAACTACCGAAAAGCCCTAGGATGCAAGACACTGCGTATTTATCATAAATGACCTGAAGGGTCATTACAAAATTCCAGAAGCATAAAAAGCTCTCGAGAAACATCCTCAATAAAGCTTCAGAAATCTTTATATGGATTGAAAGAATCCGAAAGAATGTGGTACAATCTCTATAAAAATATTTGCTAAAAGAAGGGTACAAAAATGATCGTATTTGTCCTTGTGTTTTTGTTAAAAGGTCTGGAATTGAATTTGTCATCATAGTTATTTAAGTTGATGATTTGAATATCATTAAGCCCCTGAAAAGCTTTCAAAGGCAATTGAGTATTTGAAAAAGGAATTTGAAATGAAAGATCTCGGAAAGACAAAATCTTGTCTTGGCCTACAAATGAACATTTAAAGGATAGGATATTTTGTCCACCAGTCTACATATACCGAAAAGACACTAAAAAGGTTTTACATGGATATAGCACATCATCCATTGATCACTCCGATAATTTTGAGATCACTTGATATAAATAAAGATCCATTTTGACCACAAGAAGAAGATGAAGAACTCCTTGGTGATGAAACCCCTTATCTTAGTGTAATTGTGACACTTATGTATCTTTCTAATAATACAAGACCAGACATAGCTTTTGAAGTAAGCTTATCATCAAGATTCAGTTCCTCCCCAACAAAAAGACACTAAAACGGTGCTAAGCACATTTTCAGATACCTCTGAGGAACCATTGATATGGGATTATTTTATTCTAATGAATTCAATTCAGAAGTGACTGGTTATGCAGATGCAAGATATTTGTTTGACTCACATAAAACTAGTTCTCCTATATTGATATCTATTTTTTTGTGGAGATATAACTATGTCATGGCATTCAACAAAACAAACTCTAGCTGCTACATCTTCAAATCATGCTGAGATAATAGCCATTCATGAAGCTAGCCGAGAGTGTGTATGGTTGAGATCAATGACTCAACATATTCTGCAATTATGTGGTCTTTCTTTGTAAAACGAAGATTCCGACAATATTAAATGATGATAATGCAGCCTACATAGCTCAACTGAAGGAAGGGTATATCAAAGGAAATCGAACAAAGTGCATTTCACCGAAATTCTTTTTCACACATGATCTTTAACAAAATGGTGAGATAGATGTTCAACAAATCCATTCAAGCGATAATCTTGTAGAATTATTCATAAAAGCATTGCCAACATTCACATTTGAGAAGCTGAGATATAAGATTGGAATGCGTCGTCTCTAAGATATCAAGTAAAATTTTCACCAATGGTAGTAAAATACGCGTTGTGTTTTTTTTTCTTAACCAAGGTTTTTTTTAAGTTGTGTTTTCCAGGTAAGGTTTTTAATGATGCAACACTCAAGGAGTATTACAAGATGTGTGTACTCTTTTTCCTTCACTAGAAATTTTTTCCCACAGTTTTTTTTCTAGTAAGGTTTTAACGAGACACATTATCTATGGACATCCAAGGGGGGAGTGTTATGAATGCATTGAAGAAATTGGATAAATGGATTGTCCATGTACGTTCATTTATATCTCATACATGAATTAATAACAACAAATGTATGTACAAAATGTAACGTTATACCTCTTCATTCGTCATTTTAGAATGTATATTTGCAAGTATAAATAGAATATTTTTGGCTCATATATTACACACTCAAATAAGAAGTAAAATATTCTCTCCTTGTTTCGTCTTTTTTATTTTTTTTTTTGTCCAAAATAGATTATTTAATACTATGTTCTACATTAGTCATATTTTACATTACTTATATTTTGCAACAAAAAAAATTATATAATTTTTTTCAATACTTTAATGATCACTTAAAAAAAAATCCAAAATGATTTTATTTGAATCTTATTAACAATTGAATCATTGAAAAATAACTTTAGTTGGGATTAACTCCAATCTTGGGATGTAAAGAATATCCTTTGAGTAAAACTACGATGCTTCCCCACACAACTTAAAATCTTAGCCCCCAGCACTTAAGCGGAGGATACCTTTCTCTCTCGCGCTCTCTGCTAAGGATTTCATCTCTAGCAAGAATCCCCCTCGAGGTGATCTCCTATAAGCATCTGAAGTTTCTTTATTGAAATATTTGGAGAACTTTTTAGTTCCAAAAGTTGATTCTTTACGGTAGATATGGTGACCCTCTTTGTTCTACAAGTTGCGTCTTTTTTTGGTGACCCTCTTATGTGTTCGGCTTTATGTAGTCAACTGAGTATTTAACTTCATACATGAAATCCTTTCCATTTTTTGGGAGAGAGCGGAAGTGGATCTTTGGTGTTTTTATTATTACTGACTTAGAATGTTGTTCGCTTGCTTCACTCGAGTAACTATTATTGAATCCCAAAAGGTAGAGCTTGACATGCTAAAATGGATGAATCTTAGTTGCTAGATGTAGTAGGTGGACTGATTTTGTTCTGGCCTTGTGGTTTGACTAAATAATGTCAATATGTATGATGCACATGCTTTGTTTTAATTCTTTCATCACAGAGAATTTCCGTACTAGACTAACTGGGAGGGAAGCTTATGTCTGTATTGAAGCTTGCCATTTTGGGCTTTGCTGTGTGTGAAACTATTGCAGTGTTGCCCCTATGATGGTTTAACTTACCTTTTCCTTATTTCAAGTGATGAAGGAAGGTTGTAGTTGCATTTCACCATCTCTTCGAAACACAGCTTATGCTATAATGCTGTAAAACCAATTCACGTTTCCTGACTTTTTGCGCTAGGAAGTTGTATTACATCAAGATACTTTGCTTAGTCCTAATTGCACATTCATGTTGATGAGCGACAAAATTGTTATGAGTAAAATGATCAATTAGTGGTGGCAGTGTCATCAAGACTTCGATCAAACAAATATTTGTGGTTATTTCTTTCGATTAAGTAACCTTACCTTGTTGAGTAGTGCTCCAGACTGATATTTCATCAGCCTATGCTTCAAGATGTCATTCACTGTGTGCATCTTCTTGTGATGCCTGCAATAGGCAATCACTAGGATGGCTCGATCTCCCTCTGTAGAGATATGGTCATTGTTGCATTCTTGAATGTGTAGTGAACTAATCAACTAATTTGATTGCTACTATCAATATTATAATTATGTGTCCATATTTCCAGAACCACAATTCTGATAATTTATTTAAACCTTCAAATATTGGGCATACTGGTAGGAAACCCCTTTCAGATCTTCCACCTTCTTCTTCAATATTGTTCTCATGCCAGTTCGACACTGTGAACATTTATCTTTTGCTTCTTCATTTCTTCTAATAATACATACAATTTATGATAGTTTATTCTGTTTCAACTTTGATTCTATGTCGTGTGATAAAATGCTAGACGTTCTTTGTCAAGCATATTTGCTTTGCCAAAACTCTGTTATTATAATTTTTTTTTCACTGTCCCAAGCATTTCGTCCAGTAGTAAGGATGCAGCGTAGGATGTATGAATTTGGCGCACATCAAGAGTTCATACCCTACCTCTGGTTTGAAAGCCTGGTATTTAAGTGGGAGAAAGGGTTGAGGAGTGGGCCATTACTCCCTCCAGTTTCAAATGCACAATTTGGGTGGGCGGCTAACTCACTGGGGATTTCTAAATCATCAAAAATAGAAAATTTTCTTTTAATACTTTGGCCAGTTCTTCTAGGAAGAATGTGGTAAAAGGGTATAACCCATTCAATCCGCAGTTCTATTTGTGATTGAAGTCTGTTTCCATTAACACAAAAAAGGAAAACTAAAATCTAACTACATAATGATCTTTCGTGCTAAGAGAACACTTGCTGTTTATTTTTTTAATTTTTTAAAATTTTTTGGTTTTTCAGCTTCCTGACTCTAGCTTTCCTATAGTACACTTGCTGTTATTTATTTATATAGGTTTTGTCAGTTTTCCTAAGCATTCCTTTTCTGTATTTCCTAGATAGAGAGGGAGTCTACATTCTTCTCTGATTCTTTTTCTCTTAGTTTTGCAGGTTTAAGAAAGTTGATCAGCTCAAGTCTAGATAGTTATCATGGCACATTTACTTTCTATCACTTGTTCTTTAGATGTCTCTTCCTGCAACAAGCTGCATTTCAAGTCAATTAACCAATGCTCTACTCCTATTCCAACATTTTTTAATACGAGAATTTCTTCCCCGCCCTTAAAAAATCCAAGTTTGCAAAGCAAAAGGTCTGAAAAATGTGTGATCAGAGCTTCAGCAATTTCCATGAGCCAAGGAGCCAAAATCCCGAAGGACTCTACCTCTCAACAGACCACTGATGGAGCCTCCACTAGGAAGAAGGTCATGGTCATTGGTGGTGATGGCTATTGTGGCTGGGCTACTGCTCTCCACCTATCTAACAAGGGATATGAAGTTGCCATTGTTGACAACCTTATACGTCGCCTATTTGATGACCAACTTGGTCTAGATTCGCTAACACCCATCTCCTCTATTCACAACCGCATAAGCCGTTGGAAATCTCTCACAGGAAAAGACATTCAACTGTTTGTTGGTGATATATGTGAATTTGAGTTCTTGGCAGAAGCTTTCAAATGCTTTGAACCTGATGCTGTTGTCCATTTTGGAGAGCAGAGATCTGCTCCTTATTCCATGATTGATAGGTCAAGAGCTGTTTATACCCAACATAATAATGTGATAGGGACACTTAATGTACTATTTGCCATAAAGGAGTTTAGGGAAGAGTGTCATTTGGTCAAACTCGGGACAATGGGGGAATATGGGACCCCTAACATAGATATTGAAGAAGGTTATATAACTATCACTCATAACGGAAGAACAGATACTCTTCCTTATCCCAAACAAGCAAGCTCTTTCTATCATTTGAGTAAAGTCCATGATTCCCACAACATAGCCTTTACTTGCAAGGCATGGGGAATCAGAGCTACTGACCTGAACCAGGGAGTTGTATATGGGGTGAGGACTGATGAAACTGCAATGCATGAGGAGCTGGTTAACAGACTTGATTATGATGGTGTATTTGGAACTGCATTAAATCGGTTCTGTGTTCAGGCTGCTGTTGGACATCCACTTACGGTATATGGAAAGGGAGGGCAGGTACGAACTACTTCCTCTCATTCCATGTGGTACTGCATTTTAATGAATAAACAACTAATTCTATTGAAGAACTCTTGAGCTCTATCCAGAGATCCTCAAGTGAAACAACTAATTCTATTGAAGAAATCTTGAGCTCTATCCAAAGATTCTCAAGCGAAACTTCTTTTCTTGCTTTTGTAAAGTGTATAAGTAAAGATATACATTGAATCCATCTCTTATGCTTTTGTTGTTTGTTCTTTTGGATGAACTTATGAATAAAAAAGGGATAAGGTACAATTAACCCTTAGACTATACCCAAAATTCCAGTGACACACCTTAACTTTACCGGGGGGAGGGGGGAGGGGTTTCCTGTTAACCCTCTAAACTTTTTAAAAATGGAATATATACCACTCAAAATGCTACAACCAGATCTGTGAAGGCGTGTGAGCTACACGCGCTTGACACTTGTAATTTTCATATAAATATTTTTTTCATCTTTTTACATCTTTTTCTTCCACTTTTACATTCCCTTTTCACCATTAAAATCAAATTTCAAGGTTAGTATTCTTTTACTGGTACCAATTTTAAAAGTAAAAATTTAATACAGGGAACTTCATATGTTTCACAAAAGAAAATGGGAAACAGAATATTTGACTCCATTAAAAAAATATATTTAAAATATGATTTTTAAGTTATAAGGTTATTTAATATATATTTAGCTTTTTTTTTTTGTTGTTGTCTCTCACTCTCACACACGTTCTATGCCACATCAGCACCCAATGGTGTGTTTATTTCGTCTTAAAAAAGTTTAGGGGGTAAGAGGATCCACATAAAGTTAAAGTATGTCTGAGATTTTTGGTATAGTCAAGGGGGTAATTGTATCTTATCCCAATAAAAAATTGTTGTTGGGACCATAAATAGGGTGAACTTCAGTAATTAGTGATATGATCCATAGACTGCTCTTATTAAAAGTTAAGATGCGGGTCATTCTTCCATTGCCAATGAATGTAACAATTCAATACGGAGATAGAGACTGGAAATACCTTTTTATAGTTCGGAAGGGCCTGAGAAACCTTCTATATAGGAAATGCTTAAAATATGGACTGTATACATATTCTTCTTACGTTCTCCCAACTACCGAGTATACTGATATTTCTACGCTTTATGCATTCGTAATTCATTACACCAAAATTAGCAAAAGCTGCGGAAAGTAATGGATGGAAATGGGGGGTATTGAGAATGATTTCACCTCATGTAATGCACCTAACACAATTATCCAGAAAGCAAAAAGTGGTGAGAAGGGGCATCCAAGGTCATGGCCAAGTTGTCAATGAAGTGAGTTAAAAGAACCTTGGAGTCTAAGGTCTCAGGTTCAAACCCTAGTGGCGACAAAAAACACTAGGTGATTCTTCCCATCTGTTCTAGCCTTGGTGAACAGAGTTACCTGGTATCTGTTGCAGGTGGGAGGCGGGAGGTGGGAGGTATTTCGTGAATTGAGTCGAGGTGCGTGAAAGCTTGCTCGGACACCAGGTCATCAGAAGAAAGTGGTGAGAATTAGAAAATAATGGAAGGTGAATGAGTGGCTTCCTTCCTTTGGATGTCCTGCTTACTGTTTGGATGAGTGTTTTCACCAATTATTACTTGGCAATAAGTAGTTCACCATTTCGTAGTATTCCGGGCTTTTCTAACATATGTTTTTTTGTCGTACAGACCAGGGGATATTTAGATATTAGAGATACAGTTCAATGTGTTGAGATTGCAATTGCCAATCCAGCACAACCAGGAGAGTTCCGGGTGTTCAACCAATTCACAGAACAGTTCTCAGTAAATGAGCTTGCAGCCCTTGTCACCAAGGCAGGGGAAAAACTTGGCCTTGAGGTGAAGATGATATCGGTGCCCAATCCAAGAGTTGAAGCAGAGGAACATTACTACAATGCAAAACATACTAAACTAATTGAGCTGGGCCTACAACCTCACCTTCTTTCTGATTCTCTTCTTGACTCACTATTGAACTTTGCTGTTCAATATAAGGATCGCATCGACACAAAGCAGATAATGCCTAGTGTTTCTTGGAAAAAAATTGGGGTGAAGCCAAAGACTCTTGCAGCATAAATGACTTAGACAAACTATAGACTTAAAGAGTCAAAGTTATTACAACGCCTTGCACATTCTTGTTTTGTAATTTTGGGAAGCATTTGTTGTATTCAGAAGCTTGTAGATTGTGGATGTCAATTTTGTTGGAAGAAATACTTTGATGTAGTTGTGAGCTGTTTCAACCCTGAAACTTAAATGTTGGTTACTTGTAATTTAGTTTTGGCTACATAGACCTGTTCCAGCATCTCCTCATTGTATTAAACTTTTGCTTGCATAGCGACTGAAGAGAGAGGTTTCGTGAGAAAAATGAGTGGGAGGTGAAAAAAAGTCTTCAACAAAAAAAATTGGCAACATTAACCATCCCAAGTTAAAATTTCTACTAATTAGGATTTAAGTTTAATGGGTGTAAAATGTAAGTTAAAATTTATCAAACATTGACAAAATAGAAAATAGCCCAACTCCAAACTGACGGTTTCTTTTTCAAATTTATTCAAAGAAGTCGATTGACCACGCCCGTTGTCAGTTTTCATCATTCCAAACTTTACCTTTGAAAAACTTCTTTTTAGATCTTCTATTTTTGAAAATTATCTAAATCTACCAAAATATGTCCCTATACAATTTTAAATGAAGATGTGCATATGAACTTTTTCGACGTCGACTTTATAGAAACCAGACATTAGAGGTTTGGAGAAATTATTTTGGCACGCCAAGTTGTTTTGGCATGAAAGAGTTTACCATTATTAGTGTCTTGAATTGTCATTTTCCCGAAGATTGGAGAAATGTCACCGAAGCTTAGAAGGAGGAGATAGAAGATTAGTGAGGCGGTGGGGAAGTCCTACGAGCATAAGGAGTTGATTGAGAAGGTCAACTCTAAGTATGTTGGGAAAACTATAAATAAGTCACTGTTCTTGCTTTATTTTGTGCACTTTATTCTTCATTGAAAAGATTGGAACACGACGACTTTAGCTGAATGAGTTTTGCTCTCAACCAATAGATAGGCATCTTCTGCATATCCGTGGGGTCGTGTAATGTCACGATCATAATCCATTCATGATGGCACCTATTTCAACCGATCTAGACAGGTAAGTCCAACTAACATAACAAGGCTAAATATAGAAAATAAACAAAGTAGTAAGAAGATAGAAAATCTAACGAATCCATTCTATAAAACCATCCCACAAATTGAAATCGATGTGTACAAGCAACTAAATAAGGATAATGCATAATTCAAAACAAATACAATACAAGTCTCCTAAGTGTCTCAAATACTCTGACAGAAAATAAGATATAAAGCAAATGGGTCCACAAAATCTATCGGGACGACAAGCAACTACCTCATGTATACTCTTGAAGTGAAACCACAGGCTATGGAATGAGAAGGTAGTTAAGATGTGCTGGGCTCCAAACCTACAAAAAAAAGTGTAGAAAAAGCAAGTATAAGTACCAAAAACAATGGTTCTCAGCAGCGTCCTCGACTGATTACTAATACAAAGCAGCGATGAGCACCTAATGCCTTAACATGCACCAAACCTCCAATAACTATAACCTGCAAGCAAATGATATACCCAACAGAATATCACAATAACAAATACAGGGCAAAGTGAGGTTTCAATAAATAAACTCGCATAATCAGAACCCAACAATAACAGATTTTAGTCCAATAGACCATCAAGATATCGCAAGCATATTTGAACTAAATAAACCTCAAATAAAATAATCTCACCCCTGTCCTGTCCTGTCCAGTCCAAGTGCATGCCTCCCTTCTCGTGTTAACTCATAACTCATGAAAGAATATCGTTAGTCGTGCTACTAATTTGTGGTAGGAGTCCCTCAATACCCATCTCAGTCCCCAACACACAAGTCCACCAGTAACACGAAGAGTACATTCTGGGAGCCAGAAAAAGACACGTGGGATGGTTTCTGAAAATGAATAGGCCGAGGTAAAAGAACCTAAGTCTTTCAAATACTCTTTACTTTTCCATGTCAATCATAAACTATCTTTCTTTATCAATCCAATCATCAGCAATCATAAGTCTTTCTTTAATTCAATCATCATCAACCATAAGCCTTTTCTCAATTCAATCATCATCAATCATAAGTCTTTCCTCAATTCCATCATCATCATGTAAATAATATCAAGTAATCTTATCAATGCATGCCCCCTTAGGTCAGTAATATAGTCCAACAAGAAGGAAATAGGCTATTTAATATCAACAACAAATAAAGGTAGTTAAATAATCACTATCAAGTATAAGCAAACATGAGAAGTGAAATAGAAAGTAGGTTTAGACAAGAAAAGACATCCAAGTCTCACCAATAAGTATGATCAACAAGTGAAGTATGATAAGGAATATGATTAGACAAATAATGCTTAGGAAAATAAGGTAAATAAGGAGTATGACTAGCATAACAAGTATAGTCAAACGAGTGAAGTAGGGTAAGAAGCACAATCAAATAAGGTATTCAATTAGCATGATAAGAAGAGTCAAACGGGTAAACAAAGTAAGAAGAATGACTTAAGCAAGTAAGGCATTCAATTAACACAATAACTAGAATCAGATAATGAAGTAAACGAGTCAATCACATTATCACTCCCAAGTGTACACCATGGACATAACATAGTACATGAAACCAAAAGTAGATCCAAGTTAATCCTTGGCTTGGCATAAAGCATAAAACCTAAACTGAAAAATAATGTGGAAGATGATACATGGTCCAACCTTCATAACATGAATAAATAATAAGAAATTTCTGACCAATAAATACATTATTTGAAAACTTAATTCAACTGCTTGACTGAATATCTATGGAGCCTTTATTGGTACTAACGAGTAGTTGGGAATATCCCCAAACAAACTCTAAATAATTGAAAAGAATGAAATAAACTAAGAACTCTGAATACATTGCCCTCAATAAATAAGGACTCAGTATCTGCTGATTGGAATCTGCTGGCATATCCATCAACAGAGGGGATACCTGCATCTACAGTGTGAATGTAGGCATTGAGTATGGGTCAATACTTTTAGTATACTGGTATGTGGGATATGCAATAACTTTTAAAAATATAACTGAATACATGTAATATATACATGTCTGAACTATAGGAATAAAAAATCATAAATGTTTTACACAAGTAAAAGCTAGGACTATGAGATAGTGAAGACTAAACTCATGCATAAAAAACTAGTACTAGAGAATTAAGAGTTTTTATGTTAAACATGTAGTCATACAAAATTCATACTTAACTAAAAGGGAAAAGATGAACTAAATACATAAAAATAGATCATGAAATGCAATGAATCACAACTGGAAATATGCTGGAAAACTGGAAATAATAATAGTAATAATAATAATAATAACAACAACAACAACAACAACAATAATAATAAAAGACATATATTCTGTAAACTAGTGAGTCATGCAACATGATTAATCATATTATAAAACTGAAAGATGAACGTAGAGGGAGTATCTCTTGACCTACATAAACCATGCGAGCAATATGAAGTCCAGTATGCTAGCGCCTACATTGTAAAATAGGGGTTTTATCTTGCCAAGGCTAAAACAGAAGTGTAAGTGGATCCAAATACTGTACTTTATAATTTTAGGTATGCAGAGTTTGCAAGTAGTCAAATCTGTAGTGTACAAAACAGAGTACATGGATCGAATTCTCCGGATTCTGTCTTGCTTCACTGGAGTGGAGCTCCACTATTCAACAAAGAGAAAGGACCTACTGCAGGTATGGCCCTCTACTTCAGGTGAGTGACCCTATCCTATGTTAGAACATAGTTCTAGGACATGAGCATGACCCTCTACTTTAGGTGAGTGGCTCATATTCAATCGGTTCTTCATTACATCCCAAAAAATGCATAAGATAATTTATAGCTCAATACTTGTACATAATGCATAGACTAGTTCAAAAATCATAATAACATACGAAGTTTGTAAACATGTAGGAACTAGTCATGCCATAGAAAATCATGTGTATAATAATAGTATCAATTCATAACCACAAATGCTAATAATAGTCTTGAAAATAATACACCATGCATAGCTTAATCATAGACTTGTAATACTTAAGAAAACTCATAAATAAGGCATGGACTTGAGAATATCTTGAAAATATATTATAGCTATGAGAAAATCATAATGATGTACTAAAACATGTCATGAATGTAGATGTATCATGGAGAATCAAAACATAAGCTTAAGATCATAATTGGGTAAAGCCCTAGTTCATGGAAACTGGGAATTTAAACTAGATACTGTAGTTTTAGGCATGAGGGTGAAATGGAATCCTTATTGAATACCCATATACCTGATCATAAAGCTTTTATATTGAAAACTTTGATGGAGACATAATTTTCTTGAGTTTGAGAAAGAACACTAGTTTCCATGAAGAAAACTTGAATCTTAAAGTTTGATCATGAAAAAGCGAACTCTTTTATGGAGTTCTTTGGTGGGGAAACTCAGATAAAAAACACTTTAGTGTAAATAATGTTTTTATTTCTTTAAGAACATGGGAGGGGTCTTGGGTAAGGAAAATATCAAACTACCCCTAAAAATCCCTTTAAAGGGATGAATACTTTTGGATGACATAGTGTAATGATCTTTATGGTCATTTATGATAAATATGAGACTTTTTGCATTCTAGAGAATTTCGGTAGTTACCCCAAGTCATTTATGACTTTCTGGGACCAACAATTCGGATCCCTGACGACTCGGTTGAGAAATATCTCAAATTTCCTATTTTAGAGCATAAAATTAAGTACTCATTGACCAAAGTAACCTTTCATTCAAGACGAGCTCCGAAATGAATTTTGACAATTCTATTAGCTCCGGAATACCAAAAAAAGTCTAGATTGACCTTAAGTTTGTGTTTTGGAGGTTTCGTTTGCAAGTTATGCGAAATTGTGGAATTGAGTAAGTTTGGAGCCTAAAGTGGAGCTTGGGTGGTAATTCGATCTTCAGAGTGTCGAATTGGAATTCTGATGCTTCTAGAAGCTTCGGAATGATAAATTTAGGCTAAGTGAGGTGTTGATATAATTTCTAGATTTGTCGTTGCATTTTTTAGGTGTTGGTGGACAAATTCACTTTCGGCTCTTTTTGATTTGAGGGGTCATTGTGAGTAAACGACCTTGAAATTCAGTTTTGTCGATTTTGTTGAGTCCAAAATATCATTTCCATGCTATTTTCATATTTGTTTTGTCAAAATTGGACTCCATTTGATTCTCGAACCCTCTGGTGCGAAATCTGGAAAATTGCAGTTAAGCATCTGCAACTGGAGCAGATTTTTGTTCTGCGTGATCGCGTCCCTAAAGTGAGATCACAATGACAAATTTATGCTCCTATGCGATCGCGGTCACCAGGCGCGATTGCGATAGGTTCCAGGGAAAAATACTTCTACACGATCGCGATACTTTAATGCGATCACGATGCCCAAGAAGATTCTCCTTTATGCAATTGCAATTTGATCAAGCGATTACGATGCCTAAAGAAATCCTTCAGCGCAATCGCACTGACTTGGTGCGATCGCGATGAAGCACGACTGGAAACATAAAAGTCCTGCAGTAGTCCCTTTTTTGTTTTATTTCAACCCTACACCGTTTCTCTCTGTTCCAAAGCGAAAATACTCTTCCCAAACACCATTCCAAGGCCAAGGAAGGTTTTCTCTGCATTCTTCATTGATTCTACACGAATTTGAGTAAGTTTTCTTCTCTTCTTCTTCCTTATTTTCTTAGTTTTCCTCCATTAATGGATAAAATCATGAAGTTGACAAAATCATCCCATAACTCAATTATTTTTATATAATCCTTCGTTAATTAGATATACATTGCTCTTAGGATCATTAACTCATCATAATTCTTACGTTTTAATTGTAAAGATTGAACCTTTAAACGGTTCAAATCTAGCAGGCTAATTTGAAGCCCTTCCCACTTTAGCATTGTGCTCAAATTTGGAGCACAAGTTCCTAGAAGCATTGGGAACTCCGTGGTAAAATTTGTTTACGGTTTTGGCAAGTAGGCCCCGCAAGCCTATTTATGCTCAATTTTGGGCCCAGTCCAAAATCCATTATAAATTACACCATTAGACTCGTATTAATATATAAAATTCAATGGCACAAGTTTCAGATCATTTGGAGTATGTTTGATATCAACCGGAGTTCAATTCATGATATTATAAAGCTTTGTCGTCAGACAACAAGTAGACTCCGTTGGCAATCTCTGGGTTTATAGCCTTAATTATTGTACTAAATAGCATCCTTGGGTTGGGTAGCTAGGTCGTTTAGCACCCCAGTACAGTTCTTTCATCCGTTCCATATTGACGTTGATATATTGGCACCCGAGTGATATAGGGCCGAGACTTAGTATATAATTATAGATACTTGTGCAGGGCATAGGGTGTGGA
>JBDJHY010000106.1:8538472-8562160 GCA_039654485.1 Withania somnifera | reverse complement strand
GGCAAATTCTGTGCGTTTGCAAGCTTAAATGGTAAGAATGGTGTAAATAGGTTATAAGTTCCAAGATTATTATGTTTATGATACAAGTTTTCCAAAACAAGTGCAAAAATAGATCAATAAAGGTTAGAAGGGATTACATGTTTTAAACGACTAGTCTAGGCATCTTTGAGTGTGTTTCTCTTAAGATTTTTTTGTTGAATCGATTAATGGTTTGTAGGATATAGTACACGGTGTTTTTGGTACTATTTTGTTCGCTAAATTTCAAGGAACACAAGTCAATTCATGAAGGAACCAAAAGTTCACTAGTGAAACTAAGCTCACTAGTTAATCTTGGTTGGGACAGACTAGAGGAGTGCTTGTGAGGGATTCCACTGGAGGAATTAAGCTTGATTTGGAAACCCTTTTAAACCTAGTATAGGTTGTGAAGGACTTGTAACACACAATCCCAACATAAAGAAAAATTGCAACACAAAATTAAGATTAAATATGCAAATTTTTTTATGATTAGTAGTTCTGATGGTTGTTTTGCAGTAGAACGGTGATCATATATATGGTTTTTGGGCCTGTTTTAATGCTTTTATGCAAAGGTGGTATACCCATTATGACATGGGAAAAAATAATTTAGATCATCATGAAGATCCTGTGAGTTATCGACAATCATTTGGTGAGTATTTGGAATGGTTTTGGAGCTTCTTTGCAATGATATGTAATCCATGATGACAAAGGAACAACTCTGGAAGCTTAAAATGAAGAAATAAGGCAGTGGCAACACACAGACTCGTACAGCAGTTATGTGACAAAAAGGTTGAGTTGGCTTGTTGATAGGCAGAAAAGGGCGTGTCGTGGCCCTTATTTGATTTGATAAATCCTATGTAATGGTGGTTAGTGCAAAATAATACTGTTTTGTGATATCTCCATCTGTCAACGCATACGTTATTCAACCTTATTACCCACTTGACGCACAGGTGTCACGGGGGTTCAAAAACATTTCTAAAGCAATACTGAACTTTGGGGACTGATTTTGTTTTACTAATACTTCATACATGGTTTGTTTTGGACGTGTTTTAGATCCTATATAAGAATCATTTATCATATAATACACCCATCTTTGAAAAAACTCGATTTTGGATCAAAATGGAAGAGAGCAAGAGCTCTTGTTAGGTTTGTTTATCTTACTTTAATTTTACTTTGTTTTTACTTATAAACTTCATTATAAAGTTAGCTCGTAAACTCATGAGTGTCTGTAAACCCTTGTTTAGGGGTTGAATCTACAAGACATGATTGTTTAATATAGTTTACTATTGGGTTTGTTGATTATCATATTGATTGTGCCTATTATTCTTATGCATAGTATTCTAAAGATTTGTGACCATTAGGATAAATATATTTTCTACTCTTTAGGGAGATGACGAGAGGGTTAGGATATGGAATATAGGGAGTGAGACCTCTTTTTTCAGTAAAAGATTAATTTGCAACTAGGATAGAGATATACCTAGAGGCCTCATTTGGTATAATATGGGAAGATAAAGTTAATATAGTAGACTTGATTGATTTATCCCCACTCAAAATATAGTTAGGTCATCAAGTGAAGTAGGTGGTTAGAGGATCGAGAGACTATGGTCATTATTAATCCCCTGATCAACAATTAAGATAATTAACTAAATCAATGCATTGCTATAGTTAGGAATGAAAGTGGAGTAGGTATTAACCCCAAAATTCTCCAACACGTGGTTACAACCCAAAGTTCCTATGTAATTAGTTCTTATTTAGTTTTTACTTTAATTTCACCATATCTCATTATTCCACCACTTAAATAAATAGCGCGAATTAGTTTGTCCTAGTGAACAGTTAAACAACAAGTTCATTAGGTTCCACAACCTGACTCCTAAAAAAAGTCACTTTATTACTTGAGCGACCACATACGCTTGCATGTGCAAAAGTGGCAACAGGTCGCGGGCTCGTAGGCTCGTTTTGACACGAATTTTGACCCCAACTATAATTATAGATTTATGGGCATTATTTGACTGATATTAATGTGTAAATTATTATTTTTGTAATTTTTTGATCATTTGGGTTTATTGGTGTATTTTTGGAGTTGTCCGGGATACTTTCTTCTGGTATTTGTGAGCTTATCTTCAAATATCAAGTGGGTTATTTATTATCGATTTTAGACTTTGATTATATGATAAATAATATTACTAATTGGCATCAATGGGTAGGGAATTTTAGTTTTGTACCCTTGACTAGTCTGATTCTTGATTTTTGTTTCTATATTATATTTTGATTAGAGTTTACCGTGTGACTTTGAGTGGGATTTATTGAGTTTGGAACATAGATTGTGGGATAATTGGAAGATCCTTGAGTCCCAGACTTGGATGACTATTTGTTATGTGTTGTAGTGATTCCAAGCCTAGGCAGGCTTGGAAGGACCATCTTAAACCTGTTCATTGTGATTGTACATGTTATACTCAAGAAATATGGATTTTTATGCATTATTTACTGCTATTTTATGTCTGAGTGCCTAGTATAGTTGATTTTATAACCTTGCATGGCCTTGAGGGCCCATTTTCAAATATTGATAGCTGGCACCACTTTGAGAAATTGATAAATAAAAGATGACTACAAAGATTTTTTTACTACGGGATAGTGCTGGTATAAGATTGATTTATAAAATATATTATTTGTTAATATAGGCATGATAAATCATTTTCATAAATTATTTTAGATCCGATTATCAATTTGGCACCTCGTACTCCTATTTTTGAGTTTGACTTAGTCTAGGCCTTAAACGTGGAGAT
This sequence comes from Withania somnifera, assembly GCA_039654485.1. Lineage (NCBI taxonomy): Eukaryota > Viridiplantae > Streptophyta > Magnoliopsida > Solanales > Solanaceae > Withania > Withania somnifera. The sequence goes on along the minus strand of JBDJHY010000106.1, from coordinate 8,559,362 downwards.
GAGTACTATAAACTTGCTAGCACTTATAGCTTCAGCTCGATATTGGATGTTGAGTATTATCCATTGCCTGGTTTAATCCTAGATGTAGTTGGGCACGAAAATTAAATTTTTTACTAGTTTTAGATCTGGTAATGACCAGGAATATCCATTAAGACCTGAGATATAACAGTTATGAGATCCCATTTTTAATATTATGAGATAGTATTTGAGGAATCCCTATATGGGCCCTACAAATTGGGCTTCAATCGATAAAAGGGTTTTCTGTTGATGACCCCCATGGGTCCCACCTTTGCGAGCCACGAAGTCGAAAACGGATGCATATAGTATTGAGATACTTGATACTATTTCATCATGTCTGTGTTACATTTTGCACTTATTTTCTTTGATGTACCTTCTGTTAGTATGGGATCCCATCGGGTGAACTTTACTTGTTTGTACCTTCTGGTAGAAAAGGATGCCAACGGGTTTTATTTGTATTGATTACTTATTAATTCTTATCTTCTTAGTCACGACTTTTATTTGGTAGTTATTTGGACTGACCTTTATTAGGGAGCTCTATTTATGTGTGGGTTCCATTTTATTATTCTTTATTCCTTGTCTTTTATTGAGATTATCAATACAACGCCCTTATTTATTCTCTTTTCTTGATTATCTATTACAAGGACTCAAGTATGCTTTCACTTCTTTATCTGGGTTCTAATTACTACTGTTAGCTAGCTCCATTATTTTTTCTTGTTTATTCTACTTTCCCTATATGTAGCCTTACTTGCCTATACTTATATTATTTTACTTCTGTAACATATATTCATTGTTTGTTGTTTGATGCTTTTATTTCTTATATGGGCCCAATCAACCAATGATGCCTAATGGGTACCTAATATTTTAGGCAGTTTGGTACTCATACTACACTCTGCATCTTCCTGGTGCAGATCTGAGTACGAGTGAGCGATGTTCATTTTTGAGTACATGCTTCTATTCTAATTCTAAGTTAAAGTGTGATCTTCAGTGTATAGATCTCACTGTATATTCTCCTTTAGACTATTTATTATTTCTCTAGTATTCCAAGAGAAAATATTAAATTTATTTTAGACATTAGTTATATTTCTTAATGACTCACGTACTAGAATGCTAGTTATTGGGGATTTCTTTCAGTATATTAGACTTTCATGTGTTCTTTATCCAATTGTACACTTATATTCTACTTTTATTTGCCATTTCTGCATTAAGTTCTATCTGGGTGGTTCACCTATGGTGGATTGTAGGTTCCCTCATTGCCTAAAATTGGGTCATAAAACTGGTATCAGAGTTGTAGGTTCATTGATATCCTTGATACATGAGCTAGTCTCTAGGAGAATCTTAGGGGTCGAGTATGATGACATCTATATCCTATCTTCAAGAGGCTACAATGACATCTTTAGGAAATCATTCTCTTTTCATTTCATATCAAGAGTGCAGCCTAGTTTGTATCTTAAAATCTCTTTTTTTTCATATTTACTCTTCCACAAATGGAACGTTCACGATTATCAACATCAACAAGAGATAGTGATTTTTTTGTGCCTCTAGTCAGAGCTTCAGTTGGGAGTCGAGCTAGATGTTCATCCTAAGGTCGAGGGCGTTTCTGTACTATCACCCACGTGATAGCTGCTATATCTGTTAAAGCTTCAGTGGTTTAGCTCGAACCTGTTCTGGTTCAACAACCACCTAGGTTCAAAGACCATCTTATGTTACTCCTGAGCCAGCATCAATAAGTTTTATTACTATGTTAGTCCTTTAGGAGTTACTTCTTGGGGTTATGAGATTAGTGAGTGGTGTAGCGCAGATAAAGGCATCACCCAATGTTTGGAGTACCTCTAAGGATAGGTATGAGTTCAAAGGTCTGCAGCAGGAGTATGAGGAAAGATTTCATGAGTTGGTTAGGCACACTTCGAGCATAAGAGAGTTCAGATATCTGTAGATGGTTTGATCTTGCCATTTCATCTAGAACTAGAGCCTTTGTTAGAAGTCAGCCATTTTTTCACTCATGTTATTGGCGACGCAAGGTTTATGAAAATTTTATAGCATGAGGGATATAATGACAGTAATTGGAGGCTCCATCATATGGATAATTCTGGTGGTGGTATGTGGGGAGATAGAGGTCAGCCTGTTGTTTCGATTCTAACAGTCTTGTAGATTTCAGATAGAGTTTAGCATGATTTTAGTAGGAAAAGTTCTTATCAGTCTTTGAATGGTACTTCTTCTAGGGAAACAGGTGGTGATGGTCGTAGAGGTTCATCTAGATCATATCTCAGGCTAGGTCGTATGGGAAATGTTTTATGTGTAGAGTTATGTGATACATTTTAGTAAATTGCCCCAGCAAAGACTAACTTAGCCATCAGTCCATCCAAGTAATATTTCTCTTGAGGTGGTATCTCCACTAGTCGGAGATGGTGCTCAGCAGGTGGGTTAGGCGGTCAGGGTGCGTGTCAATTTGGTAGTCTAATCATCTTTGTGTTCTTCTGGTCATAGTAGAGGAGGGAGCCTTAGTCGTTGCGATCTCAGGTTTGATTTCTTAGTTTATTGTTGGCCATCCCTAGTCTTGTTTGGCTTTTATATTTATTTCTCCTTTATATCTTCTTATGTGTTCTTTCTTTGTTGAGATTAGTCTATTGAATCATTTTTTATGATATTACTTATTGCTACCTTGGTACTTGATCTTTTAGTAGTGGATTATGTTGTTAGATCTTGTTTGGTAATTGTTAAGAAGCTTGATTTTGGGTTGTGAGATTCTTGTAGCTTCGATTGGGTTGTTGTGATTTACTGCATGGTCTGGTAACCTTCTCTTCATGCGGTTCTAGAAAATTGTTCCAGGGCCATTAGCTTAACCATGCATGAGGTTCTCCTGGTAGCATGGCAGGGTTCTTTTGACATGCACCATTTGGGATCCTCCCCTGCGTTTAGTCTGGAAAGTGAGTCCCATCTCGTTTTATTATTGGTATTATTTATCTTTTACCCGTAATATTAGATTTGATGCTTTGTCTCTTATTTGGTTTCTGTGCCCAATGAATGTAGTTGATTTATTGTGACCGACCTACCTAACCTTCTATATAAGCGAGACTTTAATATTTGGGTTATCGAGATAGGTCCAGGAATCAGGCTATTTTCGTTACTCTTTCCCATTTGACTTTTATTGAGTTGAGAGAATGTGAGGTTCGGCTTTGGAATCTGTTAAGTGCTTTCTGAGACACATGGAAATTTTGTACATATGTGATTCACCGTAGATGATTCTTTAGTTGTAAATCAATGGCTTGTTAGAATCTTGGTGTTCTAGTGGACCTGGGTCATCCGTCATATGTTTAGTTATGATATGGTCATCAGTTCAAGTTAACTTCTTTTATTTTTCTTGGGTGTGGATTAGATATTGAGACGAGAAGTTCTAAATTTCCTTGTTCTGATACATCAAAGTAGTGTAATAGAAGGGTGGATAGATTTGTGAGTTTTGAGGAGTGTTGGAATGGATTAGACATAATTTTTCATATGAGTTCCATTAATATGATTACTCAACATCATGGTTTTGACAACTTATCAAGGTGCTCTCGTTACTTTAAAAAAATATATCATCCATTTGTGTGCTTTCGAGGTGTGCTCTATTTCAATGGTTGACTAAATATGAGGTAAAGTGGTGATAGTTTTGGGTTGTGTTAGTTCTCCAATTCTGTTATTAACTCATTTAGTTGGGGATTCATACACTGAGAAGGGTTCACCGATCGTCTTAGCCTATGATTCATTCTTAGTTTGAGAGATTTTGGTTTGAGGTACTGAAATGAGTTAGTATTGATATTTCATTCGGTTTTGAATAACTCTTCATTTTTTATATTCAGACTCTTATCTTCAGGTTGGTCCAGTCATTAAGTTGGGATTTGATGTGATTTTACTTACTTTGATTTTAGTTTAAAAGTCCTTTAGTAACCGTTTGAACTTTTTTTTAGGTTCGGTTCAGAAAAGTTATCATAGATAGTTCGATCCAATTGTTTCTTCTTTGAAAGTTCGAGCTTCGGTTGTGTTTCTAGTGGTAATTGAAAATTATACTAACAAAATTACTTGTTTTACCAGGGTTTTAGTGATATTTGCAAAGTTTAGGGGTGTATCTAAGTTCTGTGGGTAGAGGTTTATTTATTTAATATTGTCTAGAGTTGTTTTCCTACATCTTTAGTCTATGTTGGTCTCAGTTGAGGTATATTGGGGTCTACAAAAGATCTTACTAGTGAGGTCGGTTTATTTCAGTCCGTGTTGTCATTATTTTTGACAATTTTCTCCATTTGGTTTTCCATTGACTAATTGAGCTAGTTTGTCTCTCCTACTAGTTCGGTTCCCTCGTACCCAGTGGGTGGTTCAGGTCGACTTCGAGAGATGTGTTGGTTCTGCGAGATGTTGCCTTCTATTTTTTCAATCTCTGGGTACTGGTTCACCTATCCGCTTCAAAGTTATGCTATAGGTCGAGGTTTAGTTTTTGGTAGATTGGTGATCAAATCGTACTCTTGCTAACACTTATTTTAGGTGATGGTTATTGTTGGGGTGGTTGGGTTTTATCTGTCAAGACGGGTTCCTATGAGCATATTGGGTCTTCTACCGGATGGTGTATTGGTTTTTGAGTCCGGGCAGCAAATGGTGAGTTGGTTAAATAATTTTTGGATTTAGGCTTTATTGTTGTGGCATGCGGCTTAATTCCTATTATTTGACTTTTGTTGGGCTGTCATTCTTGTTCCTTCTTCGATTGACATTTTGATGTTATTTCAAATCTGTGGCATATTTTGGGAAATTTTCTCAGCATCGATGGTGGTTCTAACACTTGTGTGTGAAATCCTGTGATCTCTTTAGTTTGGTGATATTGAGAAATTGGTGATTTTCGAGTTTCAGGTGGTTGAGGGTCCCGTGGAAGAGTTCCCTTGCCTTGATTGCCCTTTGAGTGGATAAGTGGATCTTATGTGAACTATGTTATCCTATCTAGGAGTTCGATGCCTTTCTTCTCCTTTCTTCGTACTTTCATGGATGAAACTTTTTTTAGTAGTGGATGTTGTAATGACTTCCGGTCATTTTTGCATTTTCTTACTTTCTTGCGTCTTAGAGCTTTCTGTAGTGGAACTAAGTCATTTACGACTTATCGGGACCGGTGGTTTGATTCCTGAGTCGACGTGTGGTTTTTATGTCTGTTTCCCTATTTTAAAGCTTCAACCTGTGATATCAATGGCTTTGGTCTACATTCCTTGAAAACAAATTTGGAATTAAACTCTGAATGTTTTGTCAGCTTTTTGAAACATAGATTTTTGTCTATATTAGCTCTTAGTTTTGGTCCGAAATACTTCATTTCAATTTTATCTTGTGTGTTTTATGTGTTATGGAGTTCAAAAGTTTGACTTTGACTTTTTATGATTGGAGCCTTAAATTAAAAATCCAACTATGCCATCAGCTTTGAAATTTCGAGTTTGGGTTAGATGAAGTGTTTGATCGGTCTACAAATTAGCTGGGCTCATTTCGGGTACTCAATTGAAATTATGAAAATTCGGGCTAACGGTTGACTTAAGTCAGCATTTTATTGAAATGATCTTTGATCGGAATTTCATTTGCACCCTAAGTACACATGTCATTTCTATGTAATTTTTATAGTTGGTTTGTGTTCATTGATTTCCGAACTCATCTCAAGCCACATTTCCAAGTTAGTTTTATTGCTTGTTTTTCAGATCTGGTATAGCTGCATGCATCTCTTTGCTATCGCGGACCTGGTACTTGCGATCTTAAAGGTCTAAACCATTTTTTCATTACAATCGTAAACCTGGTACACGCGATTGTAAAGGTCTGAGCTTTATATCCACACATCGTGAAATCGGTCCTCACAATAGCGAAGGTATAAAGGTTTCTCTCATTACAATTACGAACCTGGTCCTCGTGATCGTGAAGTTGTTTCCTGGGGTCAGATATGTGTTCAACAATTTGACTTTCAGCTCAATTTTTCATTTTTTTCACTCTAAACCTCATTGTTGAACTTTCATAGAAAGTATCAAGGAACATTTCTAATCATTTTTCCATTATTACTCGGTGAGTTTTCACTCAAATTTCATTAAATTTCTTTCATAATTTTTGAAACTTTATCAACTTTTTCATTCATTTTAATTCATTAATTTTAGCTCATTCTTTGATCATCTTAACTCCAAATTATTGGTATGAGTTTCTTACAATATGTGGAATATTTTGATACTCGATGTTTTGAGTTTCAGTTCGTGGGCCCATAGGCCCGTTTTGACTCGTGTTTTGAGCCCGACCATAATTATAGCTTTATGGGCATTATTTGACTCGTATGTGTAGATTATTTTTTTATAATTTTGTGATTGTTGGGGTTCATTGGTGCATTCTTGGAGATGTTGGAGTTGTTCGGGCTACTTTCTTCTGACATTTTCAAGCTTATCTTCGGGTGTCAGGTAGACTATGGCTTACCGATCCTAGACTGGGATTATATGAGAAATAATAGTACTAATTAGCATTCTTGGATTGGAAATTTTAGGTTTGTACCCTTGACCCTGTCCGTTTTTTTAGTCTGATTCTTAATTTTTGTTTCGGTATTGTATATCGATCATAGTTTACCTTGTGATCTGAGTGGTCTTCATTGACTCTGGATCATAGATGGTGGTATTATCTGAAAGGTCCGTGAATTCCAGACTCGGATAATTATTTATCATGTGTTGTTGAGATTCTGAGCTTGTACAGGGCCGGCAGGACTATCTATGATCTATTGATTGTGATTGTGCATGTCATCATTGTGAAGTACGAATTTTTATGCAGTAGTTTCTACTATTTGATGGCTGAAGGCCCACTATCGTTGATTTATAAGCATTTCATGGCCCTAAGGGCCTCTTTTTGGATATCGATGACTGGCACCACTTTGAGATTTGATAAATAAAAGTTGATCACAAAGATTTTTATATAACTAGTTAATGCAGATATGAGATTGATTTATAAAATGGATTCTTTTTTAATAAGGAGCTGATCAATGGTTTTCTTGAATTGTTTTAGACCTAATTGTCGATTAGGCACCCGATAATCATATTTTCTAATTTGTTTTAATCCGAGCCTTAAACTGGCGCTAGGTACTATGACCTTGGTAAAACTTATAGCTTCGTCCTAATTCGGATGCTGAGTATTAGCCATCACCTGATTTAGTCTTAGATGTAGTTGGGCACAAATATTGACTTCTTGACTATTTTTAGACTCGATGATGCAGGGAACATGCATTGAGAATCGAGATATGACAGTTATGAGATCCTGATACGAGATTATGAGATAGTATGTAAGGCCTCTTTCTATAGGCCCTGCCAATCCGGGCTGTAGCCGAAAAAGGGGTTACCTGTCGATGACTCCCATGGGTCCCGCCTTCACGAGCCATGGTGGCGGAATGGGGTGCATACAATATTAAGAAAATTGATACCATTGCATCATATCTGTGTTACTTTTAGAACTTGTTTCTTTGATGTACCTTCAGGTAGTATGGGATGAGAGCGGATTTTATTTGTATTGATTATTTGTTATATCCTATCATCTTACTCGTGATTTTTGTTTGGTAATTATTTTGGATTGACATTGCTTAGTAAACTCTATGTATGTGCGGATTCCATTTTATTATGCCTTTTTCCTCGTCTTTTATTGAGGTTACCGGTACACCATCCTAATTTATTCTCTTTGCTTGATTATCTGTTGCAAGGACTGATGTACACTTTCACTTCTTTATCTGGATTCTCCTAGTACTACTATTAGCTAGCTCCATTATTTGTTTCCGTTTCTTTTATTTTATCTGTAGCTAGCTTTACTTATCTATACTTATATTGTTTGGCTTATGTAACTTATTACCTTTATTATCTGCTATTTTCTGCTTTTATTTCTTATATGGTCTTAGTTGGCCGATGATGCCTACTGAGTACCCGATTGCTTTGGCAGTTTGGTACTCATACTGCAATCTGTATCTTCCTAGTGCAGATCAGAGTACGAGTAACCAAAGTTGATTTCCGAGTTTGTGCTACTATTCTAATCCTAAGGTAGAGGGTGATCTTCGGCGCCCAGGTTTCACTTTATCTTCTCCTTTAGTTTATTCATTATTTCTCCTATATTCCAAAAGCAAATTATGTATTTATTTCAGATTACATATATTAGTGGCTAATGTACTAGAATATCAAGTTTTGGGAATTTCTTTCAGTATATTAGACTTCTTCATGTTGTTTCCCTAATTGTACACTTATCTTCAGCTTTTACTTATCATTTTCGCTTTTAAGTTCTTTTTGAGTGGTTAACCTATGGTGAATTGTAAGTACTCCCATGACCTGAGAAATTGGTTCATGACATTATGATATTTTTTGCATCTTGGTGTTATAGAAAGCTTGTAGTCGGGTGGTCAGGGTAATGGTGCTTGTCACCGCCTTATTTTAGAACCAGCCAAGAATACTTGTTAGAGTACTCATTGTTTATATTTGGTACTCACTCTCTTGCTTTATACACTTGTGTAGGTTCTGAGCCCGGAGCACCTTGATTTGTCCCTTTTAGATCACAATCCGAAGTCAACTTTCAGGAGTTCCAGAGGTAGCTACGTGTAGTCCGACATGCACCGTGGAATTTCCTTATCCTATGTCTTTACTTTTATTTTATTATGATTTGAAGACATTGAGACCATTGTTGTATCAAATTCATTCTTATATTCTAGTGGCCTGCACACTGTGACTTCAAATTTTGAAAATTTTATTTTTTAAACTTATTTTGTACGTTCTTTTCTTCTCGTTGATTCACTATTTGCATTTACCCTTTATAGATGTTGTGGGACTTACTTGCTTGGATGATCAGGATAGGTGCCATCATGACCGAGTTTTTGATTGCGACATTTCAACAAGTATATTAATTGTTGAAGCAGATTATACATTTGCTAAGAGCTTCCAAGCAAGTTGCTGCATTAGATTCAGTAACTTGTTTAAAAAATAGCAACTACAACAATTGTTATTTTTTAAATCAAACCACATACTTGCTAGAGATTTTCAGCAAGTAACTCAGTTGTTGAAGAGGTTCAATAACTTGCTAGAAAATTCTCAGCAAGTGCAACAATTACTGATGCCAACTTCCTATTTACTAAAGTTGTTCAACAATCTACATGCAAAAGGGTTAGGCACAAAAAAATAACATGCTTGGAGCACAGTGCTTCATCAAAATAGATTTGATATTTTAACTACTAGTGTTGTTTGTAAACTAAGAAAAGATTACAAACAACACTAATACTAGTAGTTAAAATATCAAATCTATTTTAATGAAGTATTTTGCTCCAAGCATGTTATTTTTTTATGCCTAACCTTTTAGCATATAGAGAATTTATTTTCTTTATTAAAAATGATTCTCTAATTTATTTTTTTGTCCCTTCTTTTCACCTAGCCTAGCTCAATACACGGATTCTCTCTATAAATTTCTATAGGAATTTTTCAAGTATCTTCAGGTGATGCAAGTTTAATTTCCTCCATGCAAAATTGTGTTACCTTCTAATATGGAGATTAGTACTCATAAATTTGTCTTTCATAATCATCACCATATCGACGTCAGAATTATCATAGCATGTCAACAAGATATTTTATTAAAGTCAAAAATTCTATAAGTGCAAAATTTTCATCACAAATTAACCACGGTAACATCGTGATCAGTGACAATGCACTTGTAGCTAGAAATTTAATGAGAAAATATCTAATTTTCCAAATTTTTATCTTTTGTAATGATTCATTCTTTCGAAGGAACAAAAACGGTTGGTGCATTGAGAAATTCAGTGTGCCCCTCATGATTTTTTTTTTTTCCAAATCTGTTGAATGAGGTATCCTCTTTCATCAAAAAAGAGTACTGTTTGTTGCCATAATTTTATACCTATAAAATTCAACAATTAAGATTGTTAATGATGTAAAAGTAACTATTAAAAAACATTATAGCAAAACACAGATATGGAAGTTGTATTTGTTTTAGTAATGCAGCACTTATTTCATGCATCCGAAGCATATGCAGCCTGCAAATTTAACACACAACTATTCAGGTATACATCAGCTGTTAATAAAATTTACCAATCTCTCAAAAAAATATCCCATTACATCTGTAAAACTCAACAAATCCAAGATACGTGGTGATCATTGAACTTATCTATACTAATGTTTTTACTGCTTTATAAAAGTGATAAGACAACTTCATTGTAAAACTTATTTCAAATTACCTCACGCAACAAGAAGAAAGGAGTCAAATCAGCCATCTTTAATATTTGGATGACAATTCAGGGATATCATGCACATTTTTTTTAAGAAAAAATCAAAAGATATAGATGGGAGGCGTCAATTCAGACGGCTGCTACACAAAATGCCATTGAAAAGATATGTTTCTCCACATCTTGTCATGATTCAATTTTTCAGGTTGCCACCTACCAACCCCACCTATTGGCGAACCAACCCATAGCCTAGAACGATACGCAACGAGCCACAACAAGAAGAAAAACACAAAAGGAGGGGGGGGGGGGGGAAGAGGTGAAAGCATATATATACATTCAATAATCTCAATCCCACGACCTGGTATCACAACACAAGAGACATTGCTATTCAGAGTACAACAGAGTACAAATGATAATACATACAAATGATCTTTGATAATACAGAAGTGAGTAACCCAAGGAGGAAATGTAAATAAACTCTAATTGCCAAGTGTTCACCCTGCCTCTTCGAAGTCTAGAAGAAGTGCAAGGATATCTTTGCATCAATGACAATAACCCACACTAAGATCGGCACTTGGAGAAATTTAGAAATGTAGTATGAGTATCAATTGTAAAGCAACCGGTACCCAGTAGGCATCATAGACCGACTATAAGATATAAAGATAATAAAACATAGATAATAGAAAGAATAGGTCACAAAAACACAAATAAAGGCGGAACAAACAAGGCTAGCTACCACAGAATAAGAAACAAGAAATGCAAGTAAGAAGAAAGCAGAAGTCCAAAGAAATGTTGAAAGATGGTTCTTCCTGGAGAAACCTATGAAAGAAGACAACCTCCATTGCTATTATGATATCACTTTCCTTACCATTTTTCTATTTCCTTCCACACCTTCTGCAGTACCTATATTTTCTCAAATACTAAATGTCATGTTATGTCCCAAGTTGTGGAATTGGTCCTTCATAAACATTTCATTAGTGATGAGACAACAGTGGCATGCTCACTTACAAGCTATTTTGGTGTACTTCTTGCGGGTAAATAGTTCATAAACAGCAGAAAGATACTAGATCAAAATCGTGAATGTACATAACTGCTTGTTCTTTTGCATGACCAAGATGGCATAGCCAAATAGTGTCCACATAAACCTGCTTTCACAAAAGCCACCACAACCGAAGACAACTCATCTTGATGCAAAGTGAATTCATGATCAGCTCCTTCAATAACTTGTACTTTATGATTTGGCACATTCTTGGCAAATTCCATAGCGTCTTCAACTGGCACCATTTCATCCTTTGAACCATGGACCGTCAACACCCTTTATATTAACCCAGCAGGTTTAATACATAGTAGATGAACAAATATCCATTCACAAGCAAAATTAGCCTCAGACTAAGGCGTGCACACAATGGGCACAAACACAAATTAGTGCCCAACTGTTGAAAGGTTGTATCATATGGTGAGATATGACGTAAATACTTAAGAATTACTGTTATAATCAAATATCAATTCCTTACCTGCACTTATGGGGGATACTTTGACATGCTCCACAAGTATTAGTTGTTAGACGGTCCAATAAACTTTCTTCAGTGACACGATACTCTAACCTTCCTTTTCTGTTTCTAACATCAATAAAACCATCTTGCTTTATCTTTTCTTTGAAGTCTCTACCCAAGCGACCCTTTATCCCTCTCTGAAGATTGAAGCGGCCAGAAATATTGATGACAATTTCTACATCCTTGTAGCTCGAAGCATACAAGAGCACAACATTTCCTCCTGTAAATAATTTATCACGAAAGAACACACTTTCAGCGGGGACTTTAGCAGTGATGCAATTTGTAGAGAAATAAGCTGCAGGTAGCTACTAAAACTTAATTGAGCAGCAGAATGTATTAATTATATGAAGAGTAGATATGAGGCGAACTGTTGCACAAGAAATACTATCTTTTCTTGTCAATTTGACTGGCCTGAGAGATGAATATATCACTATCATGACAAACTCAAAGTACTTGCGCAACTCTTACCAACAAGAAATTAAATAGAATATAGACGAGAAAATATCATCATCAATGGTTAGCAATACCGTATAATGCTGGGTTAAAACATGAAGGTTGTCAACATTTACTGTTATTTGTCAAAGTTAAATTCAAAATTACTAGATTAGAAGTCATTATTTGATTCAAACAGAGAACTATTTACTTAGAAAGGAAATCCTTCTTGAATGCTTAGAAAGATCATGATGAAATTTACAAACACTGAAAAGGTGAGTCTGAGCACACAAATTTTTCACATCAAGACGATGCTTGCAAAAAGGTACTATTAGTAAATCCCTCAGGTACTAAAACCATTAAAAGAATCCCCAATAATTTTTTGAGGGTCACATAGACATAACACACATCCAAAATGGAAGATATAGATCAAGAATCTATTAATATATTTATGAATCCCAATCCTGGAAAATATTGATGACCTACTGAGAAAAACTAACCTACTAAAGAAAGACAGTGTATTCATTTAGTACTCATGCACTGTAAAATATCTTACTCTCTCCCTAAACCAAAAGAGGCAGCACTTTCAAGAAAAATCGCAAGGATAAAATGTAAAATTCATCTCAGAATCTTTGAGGTAATGACAAGAAGGCTTCTATCTCTCGATGAGGATCAAACAATAGAAAAAAAATCGCATTATTCATAGTCCAGGAAACATCTGTTAGTTAGACTGCACGTTCATTTCCAGTGTTGTGGTACTACCATACTCCAAAAACCACCATTGACAACCCTTGCAAGAGAACTAGGAAGGGGGGAAGGAAAAGATAAACATATGTAGCTTCCAAAGATCACACATAAGTTGGCTTTCAAAGGCTATACCTTTGCTATGACCAACTATTGCTGCTATGAAACGCTTCTCCTCATGGAAATGCTCAACTATGGCACGAAGATCATCAGCTTCTCTGTGGTAGTTACCATATTTAAAGGAACCTTCGCTTTCACCATTTCCTGCAAAGTCAAAGCGGAAGGCACTGATTCCTTCTTTCTCAAAAGCAGAAGCTAGATTCACCATAGGGATCCGATCCTGAAGTTAAAGAAAAATTAATAAAGAAGATTATTATTAGTCAATCACAACCAATGTGCATAAATTGCACTATACAACAACATATCTAGTGAAAACCTAGTAAATGCGCTCGAAATTGAATTCCGACAGTTCCGTTAGCTCCGAAATGCCGATTTTGGTCTAGGTGGACATTAAGTTCGTGTATCGGGATTTTCGTTTTGAGTTTGGGCTGTTTTGTGGATATCCAGCTCAGCCAAAGCTCATTTTGGAGCCTGAGTGGTCTTTTGGTGATCGGAGCATCATATCGAAATTCCGAAGATTCCATCAGCTCTGTAATATCGATTTTGGGCTAGTTGAGTCATTTGTTCGGTTCCCCGGGTTGCCGATGCATTTTTGAGATTATGGATGAAATTTGTGAATTTTGGCCTAAGATGTTGACTTGGTCAACCTTCTTCCTTTGTATCCAGATTTCGTCTTTGCCTTGAGTCCAGAATGTCGTTTCGGGTATGCGTGCATAATTCGTTTGCGTAATATGAACCCGAACGCTTTTCGGGTAGTATTCCGGGCTTTTTCCTTATTGCAGATTTCTACTGTCAAACAGTATCTGGTGCAAGGGATTTTCTTCTTCGCGATCACGCTGCTTTGATCCCGTTGCCCTTCGTGATTCTCCCCTCTACTCTTTGTGATCGCAATCCCCCAGTCACGTGATCGCGGTGCCTAGCAAAGCATCTCATTGCAATCGTGACCCTGGCACCACACGATCGCGATGAACAAAGGCCTAGCAGTATATAAGACCCTTCTTCGAAAAATCGGATCACTTTCTTCAATTTTCCCCCAAGAGTTCTCTCGTCCCAGCTGCGATTTTGAGTGTGTAAAGCCAAGACTGTTGAAGAAAAGATGTTCCCACGCGCTCCCCTCGTTCCCTCTTCGTTGGTAAGCTTTCCCCTTCGTTTTACTCAGTGGAAGTGGGGTTTTGCACCTTTTCTTGATAGTAATAGTTGCTGCCCGAATTTCTTGTTTCTCGCAGCAAAATTGTGGTCGGTTTTGGTGCCTGGGTTGAGATTGTACCCACTGATCAAGTTGCATCTTATCTTCGGTGCGTTATCCATTTGTTTCAGACATAATTGATGTGCAATGTTTTGCACTTTTGATCACGGCGCTTCCGGGCTTTTAGGGACAATCCGGTGGTTTGTTTGGGCTCAAAATTGAACAACGTGTTCGTTGAGATGAACCCGTAGTGTTGGTATTTTTAGTTTAATTTTTCGAACTGTGGGGCCTGCGGGCATGTTTTGGGGCCTATTTTTCAACCCGGTTCATTGATTGCAATATTAATTTTATTCTTCATGTTCTAATCCCTGAAATCATAATTTTATAGTTTCAGGTGATCTCGATTGCGTTTAGCGCTTCGGGCCTACGATGCGCTCATTTCGAGGACTATCGTTTGAGCCCAAGTAGGTTTATTTACGTGCATCATAGACTGGTTATTATTTTGTGCTTGTGAAGGCCAGTATTGTAGTTGGATTTTAGGTTGATCGTTGTATTTTAGTAGACTTGTGATTACTTTATTGATTTTCAAGGGGGCTGTGAAGGGGCATAAAAGGTGAAGGGTTGTATGCCCAGGTCCTGGCCTCACTGCGTAGGGGCCATAAACCTTGTCGGACTATCCGAGTTATCGTGCGACGCGTGTGGTGATATGAGCTCTTAGCTGGTGGCCTTTAGCCGATCTTAGACTCTGATTGTGTCCTATTCCAGTTGTTATGAGCATTGTGGTCGTCGTGGAGTGATCGGGCATTGGTATAATATTGGTTTGGCTAATGTGACCGGTGTTGACAGGGCTTAAACTTTGTATTCGATTTGGAGGTGCGGTCTTCCGGGGCACGGACCTAAGTATAACACAGATGAGGTACTGATTAGGTTTAGACCTTGCACTCGAGTGTGAGGCGCAGTTTTCCGAGTCGAAGAGGCCCCCCTGGGTATATGATATGTCGGGGCACGAACCCTTAGTTTGGTACTAATTAGGCTTAGATCCTACTCTCGAGTGTAAGGCGTGGTCCTCCGAGTTGCAAAGGCCCGAGATTGGCACTTATTGAGAGGATGGTATTGATATTATATGATATTTCCCTATTTTACTTCCCTGCACCCCTGCGTATTACCTTTGTATTATTTGTCGGTAGGCTTTGTTGTGATGTTTATGCTTACCGGCAGGATGGGACGCTTGGTAGGTTTTATGTGTTTATTTTTTGTTCCATACTTAACTGTATTCCACCATTCAATCCTTTATTCGTAGTGTATGTATATATCCTTATGGTTAGTTGGGTCTTGGCTTAGCTGGAGCACAAGTACGTTTCTTTACTTCGATTTCAGGTTTTCGGATGCTAGTCACTCCCCATCGTGTTCACCATGTTTTAATTTCTTGTAGATCTGTACTCACACTCCTGGTACCTTACACTTCCGCATATCTGTTAGTTTTATCACTTTCCTATTATCGTTGACCTGTTTTACTTCCTTGCCTTCATCATTTGCACTTTATTTTAGCCCAATCGGGCTTGTGATGCCTACTGGGTACCTTGTTTGGTACTTATACTGCACTTCTATACCGTTTTCTTGGTGTAGATACCAACAGGAGTTATCGGAGACGCCGAGATAGTGAGGAGTAGATATAGTTGGTTGCAGAAATCACAGTGATCTTTGTTGTCCAAACCGACTGTGGTTTTCTTGATTTCCAACCTACTTTATTTTGTCTATAGCAGGCCCTGTGTACGATTACTTTTGTAGGAGTTTGCTTTGTATATTTACCTTTTGGATACTCTGTATAGTTGTTTTGGGATTTGGATTGTATATGTATTTCTTCTGCCTCCATTCTTGCATATATCTTTTTATGTTTTTCTGCTATGTTGGATGATTCAAGTGTTTATACTTCATTGCGTGTAGCTCCCGGTTGTAGGGTTAGGCTTGTTTACTAGAGGGTTGTAGACGCCAACATGACTCGAATTTTGGGTCATGACAGAGTGGTATCAGAACGGAGGTTCACCGAGATCATTGGTGCAAGTACTTAGTAGAGTCCTGCGGATCAGTGCGTAGATGTCCGCATCTGATCTTTGAGAGGCTATAGGTGCCTTAGGGAACACTCTCATCTTTTGAATCTTGTCATGCGTTGATATTCATACCGCTACGAGAACTCACCTTGACTTCACTCTTTCGCAGATGGTCTGTACCAGAGGATCTTTCGTGGATCAGGACCCTCCCTAAGCCATCCAAGAGAGTAGGGGAGGATGCTCTGCCAGTCACCTTTGCCCCGGCTGCTTCACAGCCGCAGGCACCTCCTGCACCCCACCACCTGCCTCGTTCAGAGACCTATTGTGGCAGATGCTCAGATGTTAAACGGTGCAGCGACAAACAAGCCTATGCAGCAGCGCAGGATGCACTATCTCCCTCATTATTTGCAGTGCAGCCTGTCTTGAACTCATAATAGCCTATGAATAAGCAATCATCGAGATTAAGTAAGTTATTTTTGTGTCTTTACCCGCATTTGAGGTGCGGAAGATGTTGGACCACTTTTTTACGGATCACCTGCGCCAGGTTTTTGGGAGCCTAGGGGCAGGACCCTCATGAGTTTATTACTGTCTGTGAGGAGTGTCTATGGACTTTAGAGCTTCTGGATGGGTAGACTTCAACTCATACCTACTTGAGGGTGCCACTAGTTAGTGGTAGGGAGTGTTTCGGGATCGTAGACCGCCAGGGTCAGCTCCACCCACCTGGGCAGTTTAGAGAGGCATTTCTAACTCAATACGTGCCCAGAAGCATTTGTGAGGCGTCACGAGCGCAGTTCGAGGGGTTGAGGCAGGGTTCTATAACAGTGCCGATTTGATTTGTCCAGGCATACTAGAGACTTGATATCTACCAAAGAGGAGCGAATCCACCGTTTTACTCCCGAACTAAGGCCTGACTTGCAAGGCAATGTTGAGTTACTTCTGGTGCTACAGAAGTCATTTTTAAATGTTTCTGACCACACCTGTTGTATGGAGATTTTGACTCGCCAAGCCTAAGGGGTCAGCGAGAAGAGGCAGCACGATAAGGAAGGGTTTTCAGGATCTAGGTCAGAGGGTCGTGATTTTGATCGAAAGGCCTAGTCTAGCCGACAGTATCAGGCCTCCAGTAGCGGGTTGAGCAATCAGCCTATCAGGGGCCCAACTTCAGGTTCGCGGGGTCATGCTAAGAGATCCCGTGGTCAGGCCAGGATAGGGATACTAGCTATTAGTGTAGGGAGTGGGGCCATAATGCCAGATATTGCCCTAGGATCCCCGGAGATCAGTCTGCTGAGGGGTGATTTGAGTGTGGAGGCCGAGACCACTTTTCCCAAGATTGCCCTAGCGTAGAGCCACTCAAGCTGTAGTATTACCTGTTCATCCATTGCAGGCAATGCCACCGGTCAGAGGTGGGTCACCAGCCATTCGGGAGCTAGAGAAGGAGGCCTGATAGCCGGAGACAGAGGCAGGGGTTTGGGTGCACATCAAAATGGGAGACGGCGCCAATGTTACGCCATTCCTAATAGGGTCGAGACCTCCGATGCAATTGTCACCGGTACGTCGACTGTTCTTGGATTTTCTGCATTGACCTTATTTGATCCAGGTTCTACTTTTTCATACATATCTATTTATTTTGCTTCGCGATTGAGTGTTGTTAGTGAGTGGTTGTCTTGTACCCTTAAGTGTATCTACCTCGATGGGAGCATCCCTAGTGGTAGATCAGGTATATAGGTCGTGTCTGGTAACTATTCAGGGTCACGACACTTAGCTGACTTGATTGAGCTAGATATGCTAGATTTTGATGTGATTTTGGGCATTGGATTGTTATTTCCCTATCGTGTGGTCCTGAATTGTTATGCCAAGACCGTAACTGTGTTTGTGCCTTGTGTGCCCTCTCGTGGTGATTAGTTAGACCTTTGATTAATTAACATCTCTTTTTTATTGACCTCCTCCTTTCTTTAATTCACAGGCGTCAATGGAATCTTTATGCTCAAAACCCCAATTCAAGTAGTCATTTATTTAGTACCGCCCAAGAGGCAGGAACTACCAATCTAACTCTTCTCGGGGGATTCCATCCACAAATACAAAGTTTATGGCTGACTGGTATTGCCCACGCCGTGCGACTCGGAGGACATAAGACTTCTTGGTCAAGCCAAAAATCCTTGCTTCGCACCTCCAGGTCTTTCCCCAAAAAGCGGTAAGCCCATCAATTCCTTTCAAGCTTGATCCTTCCCTTAAACTCGTTACCTTGTTCGATTGAACTCTATAATGCAAGGAATAACAGACTTACATCACAATGTCTTTTTCTTCGTTATTCTGATTTTGGTTATCGTATCATGAATCTCGAGTTGAAGTATAAGAAAAAAATATATCCTTACGCAAGGCAAAAGATCGATGTCCTTCAGAATTCTATCTTTATTCTCATTGGAGAAAGACTCCTGCGGCAAGGTTTTACACAAAGGGCCAGCTGCTTTCTTTATCTTGCTTTAATTGATAGAGATAGAGAAAGCACCATAAAGATAGAGCCAGTGCTCTTGTTGCTTGCGCGTAGGGTAGTCCCCTACTCCCGTTCCGGGGCGCTACGGGGCTTTTATTTTTTGGAACAGACGGCAGTGTTTTGCTGACGCCTCGAATCAAGCTTTAATTGAAGAACAATATAAATAAGACAAAGGAGTTTTCAGAATTTCATTTTTTTATCATAAATAATCGCCA
This sequence comes from Withania somnifera, assembly GCA_039654485.1. Taxonomy (NCBI): domain Eukaryota; kingdom Viridiplantae; phylum Streptophyta; class Magnoliopsida; order Solanales; family Solanaceae; genus Withania; species Withania somnifera. The sequence continues at coordinate 8,540,345 of JBDJHY010000106.1, read as the reverse complement.
ATAAGAATCTCTTGTTGGTCGAATTACTTCGCTCCTCAGTCCTTGCATACTAAGATTATTCTTATCCGAACTTTTTTTTGTGGAAGTCCCACCTATCAAGGAAGTATGGCAAAGATAGTTTATCCCTGCGGGGAGGACCGCAGGGAGGACCTCGGCTTAGTATGCATAGAAGTACAATCTACCTCTATTTAGCTTCCTCTAGACCTAGCTGTTATTGAACCTCCATCTACAAATGGATAAGATTCCAGTCTAGTCTATATGAGGTTTTGAAAAGAAAAAATATGATAGTAAACCATTACAGAATACAGCCAAAATTCCAAGCCCTTGAATAAAAAATTTGAATGAATAAAACAATGATCAGTTTCAGTGCCTAATCTAGAAGATGAAACCACTATCATAGAAAACACAACAAAAAATTGCCATTTTAGTGCCTGTACCTCGAGGTATTGGGTACTGTTCACCTTACGTGAAGGCTCGCTCAGAACACGTACCAAGCGTTTATTAAAAAGGGAGAAGGAATACCAAAACCTATTTCACTCGCCGAGTCTTTTTGCATCCATGGATGAATGTGTAGTATGGTGCGGTCCCACTAGTCGTTCGTCGGTTCGGTCATTTCTAATATTCGGGCCCGTAGACTTGTTGCTCGAGGTTGTTATGCTTATTTGGCCTATATTAGAAATGTCAGTGCTAAGTCTCCTTCCCCTTAGTCTATGCTGGTTGTTAGCGAGTTTGTCAATATTTTTCATGCTGATTTGTCTGGCCTCCCACCGGAGCGGGATGTACACTTTGCTATCGAGGTAGAGTCGGGCACTAGGCCCATTTCTATCCCTCTGTATCGTATGGCGCCGGTTGAGCCTTATGAGTTGAGTGTCTAGCCGCAGGATTTGCTTGCCAGGGGTTTCATGTGTCCGAGTATATCGTCGTGGGGTGCCCCGGTGTTGTTTGTGAAGAAAAAGGATGGCTATCTGCAGATGTTTATCCATTATAGGCAGTTGAAATAGTTAATAGTTAAGAATATCCTCTGTCGCATATTGATGATTTGTTTGATCAACTTCGGAAGCCACAGTGTTCTCTAAGATTGATTTAAGGTCGGGCTACCACCAGTTGAGAATTTGGGCCGAGGATGTCCCGAAGACAGCTTTCGAATTAGATATGGGCATTATGAGTCCCCAGTGATGTCGTTTAGGTTGATTAATGCCCCTGCAGCTTTGATGAATCGCATATTCCGGCTTTACTTGGAATCCTTCGTGATTGTTTTCATAAATGATATACTGGTCCACTCGAGGAGTCGAGATGAGCACAAGGAGCACCTGAGAGTTGTGTTGTAGACTTTGAGGACTGAGAGACTCTACGCTACGTTCTCGAAGCTTGAGTTTTGGCTACACTCTATCTCTTTTCTAGGCCATGGAGTCAGGACGCCGGTTTAGTGTCGACCCGGCTAATGTAGCTGCAATTTGTGATTGGCCTCGACCTACTTCCGTCACAGAGATTTGCAATTTCCTTGGGTTGGCTAAGTATTACCGTTGTTACGTTCAGGATTTTTCCTCTATTGCAACCCCGTTGACTAGACTGACACGGAAGAATATGCCCTTCCAGTGGTTAGCTGAGTGTGAATCCAGGATTTTTCCTCTATTGTAACCCCGCCAACTAGACTGACATGAAAGGACGTGCCTTTTCAATGGTTAGTTAAGTGTGAGTCCAGCTTTCTGATGCTGAAGGAGTTACTAATTACCACCCAAGTTCTTGTATTACCAGTTGAGGTCAGATATTGCGTTCACCCAAATATTGCGAGGATGTCCAGCGATTTGAGGCAGCATTACTAATAGCGAGGTATGAGGAGGTCTATAGCATCCCTCGTGTCTCTGTGCTTGAA
>JBDJHY010000106.1:8523823-8538372 GCA_039654485.1 Withania somnifera | reverse complement strand
AGATGGAATGACCATACCAAATTGTCTATGTAATTAAACAACCGTGAATTGATCAATTGAATACTTGAAAGTTAAAAATTTTCACTTGATCACTTGAAGTTGCTAATAACTGTAAAATAATAAACTAGAAAATTAATTGATAACAAATTAGAACACTATTGAGAAAATATGATGGAGATTGAGAGAATTATTGTGAAAATCGATAAAATTGAATTAGTATTTATAAAAAATTGAATGAAGAAAAACAAGTAATAAAATGCAAAAGTGGATGTTTGGCAATGACTATTTGAGGCACCAATGGTCCAATTTTGAAAAATTGGGCCGAGTCCCAACGACTACAAATTTCTTAAAAAAAAATTAAACCCGGCCGGAACCGGTGGCCCAGTCAGAGAAATCAAGGCGGGCCAGACATCCGGACTTATTAGGCCTGTCCGAGACGGCTCAAGTCCGTCCCATTAAATTTTTAAGGTAGCAGGCTGGACCGGACCCTTAGTGGGCCGGTAAAACTGGGTATGAAAATCGTTCAGGTGCGGCCCATTGGATACCCTTAGTTCAAGTAAAAACAAACAAGGAAGCAATTATTCTCTGATTTCTTTCGACAATAGCTTCTACAATCTTGAAAGTTTTACAAGGTGTTCACATATTTACTTTCTATAGTTTAAATTCCATAAATTCTATTCACTTTAGAGCATAAAATTACAATTTATAGATTATTGGTCAAAAGAAAATTAGATAAACGAAGTCGGTCTATAGAGTTTCTTCTCTTCTTTATTTATTCCAAATAAACAAAATTCAAAATAAATATCTTTCTTATGTAGTTCAATTTTTAAGTTAAAATATATAAATGGTCACGAAACTTTTGCTTCTTCACATTAATTGCAGCATCAAAAATATCAAAGCATACAAGAGTTTTAAAAAAAAAAGAACAAACAACTGCAAGTGTGACTTTGAAGTTAAATAATTTATTGCTCTCTAATGATCATTGAATTGGAGAAATGCTATTGGTTTATGTACAGACTTGTTTCCCCCATGTAATTGAATAGGAAGAGCGGAAACAAAATAGTAGCTGAAAAGACGAAATAAAAGCTTTTGGGGCAATGAATTTATAACAAAGAAGAGATGAGACCCACTTGAGTTACAGTGCGAACCGTATATATTGGATTGAGAATTAATTTCGCAATTGCAACACAAAAATCTTAAGAACTAAAGTATAAACTCTGAAAAAGAAGAGTTATCAAAGCATCTTATTATGCTGCAAATGTAAATTTTGATTCCTTAATTATTCTCTAGAAATTTAGAACAAAATAAGACTTATACCACACAACAGTTGTTTAAAGATTGATAACAACTTTAAAATGTTTGAGAAAACTACATAACAGGGGAGAGAAATGATCCCTCAAATGACAATTATGCAAATAAAGAAAAAATACTGCACCAAGAAACAGCTAGCCGAATTCACCTAAAACTCCTAAACAGCTTCTAAAACCCAGAAGAAAAAAATAGGTAACCAGTATTGCATTATTGGAAAGCTATAAAGTTCTGACACTCCTAAATTTTACAATATACTCATGAATATCCAACTCAAATTGGCAATGAGTCTGCAGAATTAAACTAAGATCTGTAAGGTCAGCTAACTGGCTTATAACACCAGAAGGAGGTCATCGGACAACTAAAAATGACATATTGACAACATTGATACGCCATTTATCTGTTACTAATTCCATTGACCTCTAAACTCAACTCCATACATTAATCACTTCTTGATAGCAATACAATAATGAAAGGGTGGAAAGCTTGCATGAGAATGATCAACTATATGCACATGGATTGATAAAAACTAGAAATAAGTTGCTAAGATCCTACAGGAGCAATGCCTTTGGTTTTGGCTGCGGCAGTGGCTGCAGCTGCAGCGGCCGCAGCAGCAGCTGCTGCAGCAGCAGCAGCAGCAGCAGTCGGATTTGATGGAGGAGACGGATTGGACTGTGATGGGCTCTCCTCTGTGACTAGTTGAGGCTGGTTTTGCTGTATTTGTTGAGAATTGACCTGGGTAAGCAGGGCCTTGATCTGATTTCCGGTCATTGTTTCCTGCTCAAGCAATGCATCGGCAAGAGCATGAAGCTCTTTGATGCGGCTGGTGAGAATCATTTTCGCATTGTTGTAAGCCCTTTCAAGTAATTCTCTTACTTCCTTCTCAATGAGGAGCCTCGTTTCAGTGCTCATACTCTTCCCGTTATCATCGTAGTTGTGGGTGACGAGCCCCACTGCTTTGCTCATACCGAACTTTGTAACCATAGCCCTGGCTAGATTGGTTGCTTGCTGGAGATCGCTAGAAGGACCGGAAGTTACTTCACTTTCTCCAAAAATGAGCTCTTCAGCAACCCGTCCACCCATGCAAACATCAAGCCGAGCAAGCATCTGCTTACGGGACATACTAGTCTCATCCTTCTCTGGCAATTGAGCAACCATGCCAAGAGCCATTCCACGTGGAACAATGGTTGCCTTGTGCACTGGAAGAGCCCCATCTGTATGAATAGCCACAAGAGCATGCCCACCTTCATGGTAGGCTGTAAGCTTTCTTGTCTCCTTGGATATGAAAGCTGATTTCTGCTCACCTCCCATCATGATCTTGTCCTTAGCATACTCTAGATCAGCCAAGCTTACAGCTTTGGCACCCTCCGTTGCAGCCTTCACAGCAGCAATGTTAACCAAATTGGCAAGGTCAGCCCCAGAAAACCCAGGAGTTCCTCTAGCAATGATCATAAGGTCAACATCATCTGCCTTCACAACCTGCCAGATAGGAAACGTTTTTGACAGAAAGATTAGAAATGATGCCAAGTAAAACCCTTGAAAATGCAATTGCATCTGCAGTTAGCAATCCAGCTGAGAAGATAGCCAAAATGAACCATGTGTGGTGGAAACAAAGGAGTGTTCGAGGTTGCCAATTCCACTTTGACATGGTAACAGAGTTTTCATAAGATTTAACCCAAATGAATAAACAGGTGCGGCTCACCAATGATGTCCAACTAAAATGTGATGGATCAAAAATGCCACAGTATGTACAATGAACCTTCACGAGTAGGCAAATTTAATTGTACCAGGTCAGACTAATTACGAAGGCATTTTGTCTTCATATACCTCAGATCCATTCACATGATAGGTCAGTGAGCTAGATTCACCAATAGAAAAAACAAAGCCAGATGATATGCACATGCATATCGAATTTCTCATCACAAATGCTAAAAGAGATATAGGCATAAAGAAAATCTGTCAGCTATAAAAAAGCATAAGGATAGCTGTGCATCACTACAAATAGCTCATGAGAGCAATGACCAGGAAACTGCAGGGTCAATAGAGATGTCCCAATATTCAGAACCGATACCTTAGACATGTGAGATTCCAGGATCTGCTTCCGACCTTCAACATCAGGATTTGGGACAACAATGTTGCGATCGAATCGTCCAGGTCTTACCAGTGCCTTATCCAATGACTCTGGGAAGTTAGTGGCCGCAACCACAATGATGCCATCATTCTGTTTGAAGCCATCCAGCTCAACAAGCAACTGATTCAAAGTCATCCTCATATATTGCTGGTCCTTTGGGTTACGGCTTCCTCCAATGGCATCAATTTCATCAATGAATATAATGCAGGGTGACCGTTTCTTAGCAGCTGTGAAAAGGTCTCTTACTCTCCGGGCTCCAACACCAACAAACATTTCTTCAAACTCACTACCACTGCATGAGAAAAAGGGAACCCCAGCTTCTCCTGCTATAGCTCTTGCCAACATGGTCTTACCAGTACCAGGAGGGCCAACAAGTAACACACCCTTTGGAAGTTTGCCACCAAGACGAGTGAATCGCTGCAAATGTAAATATAAGAAACTGTAAAAAGATCTACCCCACAGGACATTTTCCCGTCAAGACCGTGCAAAAAAGTTTGGTAAACAAACATAAAGGAAAATTAAGCAAAATCTATAAAATTTAAAAGATGTAGGCACAATTAAGTCATAATGCAATAACCAACCAAAGTAGAAAGTCATATATTGGCCAACAGCATGAAAACTTCGATATATTGCAACGTGAGTCAGAAGATCTCCAGTCAAGACCGAGCAAAAAAGTCTATGGTAAACAAACATAAACGAAAATTAAGCAAAATCTATAAAATTTAAAAAGATGTAGGCACAATTAAGTCATAATGCAATAACCAACCAAAGTCGAAAGTCATATATTGGCCAACAGCATGAAAACTTTGATATATTGCAACGTGAGTCAAAAATCAGAATCGACACCAACTTCTCTTTCAAAAAAGTTGACAAAAGGTGAACAGAAGAGGTTGGAAGGCCTTCTTATACTAGTTTATCTCCTCTTTTATGCCCTAGGATATCGTCGCTCAGCCTAATTAAAAACTAAACTAAAAGAATACAGAACTTTACCAGCAGAAATGTCATCAATGGGACTCTATGAATTAGGTAGGTCTAATCAGTATAATTGCTCATACTTGTTTTTGGTTTTGGATAAAAGTTCTCATAAAAGATTTAATACAACTGTCAAATTAATAACTTAATTTGACCTTAACCAGCTCAGCTATGTGGCAGACCCAACTTGTTGAACTCCTGAGCAGATAGCAAATACTTCTCCTAATTAACTGAAAGTTACTAACTTGTCAAGAAATTATTGACTGAAAGCTTCCACCCTACAAACAGCTATTACTATTGTTCCATATCAATGGTCCACTCTAGCTGGTGTGCACCTCGACTAATCCATTGGGTACTTGTGTGAATCTACCAGCAATACAAGTATCGATTAACTTCGTCCCGAAAGCTCAGACAGATGGGAATTCGCCGAGCATTTTTGCTTCGTTCAACTTAAGTTGATCAAAGCCACAAATAAATCTACATCGAAAAATCCCACCTTTAAAACATTTTGATAATGCTCCCAAATAATGAATTAAAGCACGTGGAGCCATTTCCTTGTATGTTTTTCATGACAATAAAAGAAGACAGACCAGTTAATTCTCATCCACCACGTCCTATAAGGATCACTGAATCAATAGCAATAAGCTCAGGTTAAAGAGTACATGAAACGACACAAATTAATAGCCGGGGAGGTAAATACAATCAATTGAAATTCGGAAACTGAAATTTCACCTATCCGCTAGAGAGAGAAGGGCATAAAAGAGAGTGCGTACAGAAGAGAGGCGGATAGCTCGGGTACATACGGATTAGATCCCACCAGTTCATACAATTATTTGTTATTATCTCCTGTCCCTTTAACTACTACTCCATTTGAACCCTGGTCCATGTTCCATTCTGTCTTCATTGACTACTAGGTTACATTCTTGGCTGCCGTATTAAAAACTATTCAATTTCCCAGCCTCATAGGTCTGTTCAACTTTCTCAGCCCTATCAGGATGTTCCATGAGTTGCCTCCATGTCATAATAAGATAACGCCAGTCAAGCAGGAGATCTCACATCACTGTACTTTTTTTCCCTGTCAGGCAAAGTCTGGTAGTCCCTCGCTAACTGGAAGCATCAGCATTTCTAACAGCTCCAGTGTAGCTGAATTAATGCTAGTCAAATGGGACTGGAAATGGCTCGTCAGATTCAGCTTGCAGAGCAAGGTAAGCGCTTTTCCCAACCCTATAGTAAACCAAATCATTTGGTTTGGGGAAGAACCATAAATCTAAAGCACAAATCATATTAGATGCAGTCCTATTCTATACAAGCCTTGAAGATGTGTATGTTGCAAGCACATAATCCCCAAAGTTTCAAACAGGTGAACCAATTAGGTTGAGGGGAAGTTATTGGTTATAGAAACACGATTTGCAGCACTGATCTTTGGATATTTGATGCATACTCTTATCTGGTACCCATCTGCCCAACCAATTCCAACTGTGTTCAATCAGAATTGGGAGTCATTTTGGCCAAAGAGGCAGTTTTGACACAGGATAACCCGATAAAAAAAGAGTACCAGTTACGCTCCAGATGTTGCCTATGGAAAACAGGCAGAGATAATGAACTCTCTTTCTTTACATTGTGAATGGACAGAGCAGATAATGCAAAAATTTCATCACACTAAGGGGAATCAGGTGGATGATGCCAGGAAGTACAATGGATGTGCTAAATAGTTGGAGCAGAGATGGCATTTAACCATTCAGAAAGAGAGACGAAGGATTATCCCCGCATACATTTGGTGGACTGTCTGGAGAAAAGGGAATCAGAGATGTTTTGGGGACAAACACAGCAGTACTCAGAAGTTGAAGATGAACAGCTTAGCCCTTTCTTATTTTTGGTGTAAACAAGAATATGTAGTGGAAGCTGAAAACAATTTGATGTTCTAAACAGTATGTAAGAAACCATACAGGTAGGAAGTTTATTTGTATTCCGTTTTACTTTTGGGGGATTAAACAGCTGGTGTAGTAGACTCCCACAGTTCACTTTTCCTTATCCACTATTCCAAAATTAATTTTCAATTTTACTTGTCAGTTATACTATATCAAGAAAAGACAATTATCTTTGCTTTTTTTTTTTTTTTTTGATGACTGTGGTAAGAATATTCTTTTTTCTAGTTTTACCCCTATCATTAATACTTATTCCCCAATCATTTTGCAAGACCTAATACTAAACATCAATAAATAGGGTGTGTAGTAAAATAGAAAGTCAATCATTGAATACTCAATGGCGTGCCAAGTCCAAATGTGACAAGTAAAAGTGAACAGGTTAAGGGTTATCTTCAGATTACTGAAATTTATGAGAAGTTACATATGAACTCGAGGGAAATAGTAACCCTTATAGTCGTTTTGTCAGTTCCTGTTCTTGTATCCTGTCTTTCTACCCAATACCTAACATAGTGGGATATAATTAAGAAATGGTAGACCTTTTGAACCTTTTCCACACAATGAGGGAAAAACTGCTTGATGCCAATTTGCATATTCAATTTTTCACAAGATAAGGGAAAAACATAGATGGTGCAAATAACTAACAAAAGATAATTGATGTTCTCAGGTCACATATATCCTTGTCAGGCTCTCAGGTCATTTCTTTCTTCCTTTGCTGTCTTTCAGTGAGCTTTTGGTGGGAAGGAGAAGATCAAATTAAAAGAGGTGGAGATGAGAGACTATCGAAAGCCATACATTTGGGTCCTGCATTTCCACACTTTCAGCTGTAATGTCAAGAGCAATATCAGGCCTCAGTATTACTTTTACTGACATACATGGACTTTGACACAAATGATAAAATCTCAAATTTATTTTTGATGCTGACGGGAGATACATTGCTCTTGTGATTACTGAATAAACCTCCCACACTAACTCACCTTAGGGTCTCGGAGATAGTGAACAATTTCTTCCAACTCCCCTTTCGCCTCATCAACACCCTTCACATCAGAAAATTTTGTGTTGGTTTCCATGGTCAGCTGCACTTCCTCATTTAGACCAAGTCCTGAGGAGACTAACATCATTAACAAGAAAAGTTCTACAGAAAAATAATATCACCTGAACAAAGACCAAGCAAAAGTTACAGAGCTTCTCTACCTTTGCTGATTCCTCTATCTTCAATGAGCGCACCAAGACCTGAAATCAAGAGAAAGGCCATACCAAGAGCGCGGAAAGTACGCCACAACTGTTCTTTGAAATGGCCCCCTTCAACAGCCACCATATGTATGGGAGCATTAGGAGTACCAAGAGCACCATGCTTTGTAGCTTTGCCAACATTCCTAAAAGATGAAAGAGCACCTATATTTGCTTCTTCTGCATGAGAGCTAGAAGTACCCCTAATCCCTGAAAAACCACTAATCAGTATATCTACTATCAACTAATCAGAAGCCCCAACATCAAGCATGTAAAATAACTAATTCCCAAAGCCAAGCCAAATCAACAGTCCAAGCAAACGAGAGATAGACTCTCTTATTAGGTCTCACCTCTCTGCAGTGTCCGGAGAAGCTCACTTTCATCTAATCTATCAACCTTAACCAGTGCCTTAACATACTCTGAGAGTGCTGCTGGATTAGAATGAAGTGAAGGTTGACCTTCAAACAATCTTATGACTGCCTCTGGATCATTCTTATGATATAGCTCTCTCAGATATGCTGCATCAGTAGCTTCTTCCGTGTGACGTACCCGCCGGGCTAGGCTGCCCACATAACTTGATCGAAACCTTCCTTTGGATCTTCCAGCTCCATGTACTGCACAAATGGACACAGTAGAGGATTATAACATGCTCCACCCAGATGTCAGTAAAGTAATTTTAATTTAGAAAGAGAATTTATCACATAACAGTACATCAATTGACTACCACTAAATGAAACACAAAGTCAACACAAACATTAGAAAGATGGTAAAAAATGACTAAACCAGATGAAGAAAGAAACTTCTTTAGGACTTAAAACTTAAAACTTCCAATTCTATGTACATTTTACTCAATCAACAAACTGCCAGAGTCAGTTGTTTGTCTGCAATTTGCCAAAAGATACGGACGCTAACATGTTAGGTGATGAGTTGTTCATTCATTCAGAGGTTCATAGGACTTGGAGGTAGAGAAAAAACTATGATAGCACAGAAGTCCAGAGATTGCTAATTTCATTTTCATAAAGCACATTATAGTCTGCTCTGTTTCACATTCTACAACAGCCATTGTCTACTGCAACTTAATTCAAAATCTGCTATGTTCAAGGCCTTTACTTGAAGACTCTTATTTGGTGTACAATTTTGTTCACTTTGGTATTGGTTATAAAATGCATAGAAACTATGAATCTAAAAGCCAAAACCTTTTCTTGATTAGTTTTGCCTCGCCAGTAGACCCAATCTAGCATGGCATAGGAAACAGTTATCAGTATATGGATCTATGGTGTTCTAGACATTGTAGGTATGACCATAGTTCAGTTTAAATAATATAGAAGCTCGACTCTTTGTCGATACCAGAACATCTAGGTGAAAATTATGTATAAAAGCAACATTCCAATGTTTTTTTTTAATATCCGTCAAACATCAAACACTATTACCCCTACAAAAAGGAAATAAAAGGAAACATGCCTCCACTTCATGAGTACAAAATGGTTAGACCATACCTCCACCGCCTATCGCCTTTCCAGACGTAAGGTAGGTTCTATTGAGAAAATTGTTTAGCTGCTTCAACTGCGGTTGCTGCCTTTCAACCTGTATAATAAAAGTAAATTTCAATGCATAACAGGGGAGAGCAAGGAGAAAACCCATCATACCAAGAAGAAGACATAAAAAACGGACTTTGTCAAGCTACATATTGTGCAATCTAAGCTAATCATACACAAAAAATGAACCTTTCAGTTTAATAGCCCAATATAACAACCACCAAAGTAAAGCTAATTACCGAAATAGAGACTAATTACTCTGAAAAATACGAGTTTTGCCAACAAGGGAAAGGGGGAAATTTTCTAATCTTAGAAACAGATAAAAAAAAAAAAAAGAGTAGCAGTATTAGGGTTTTTATCACCAAACACACGAAGAATTCTCCAATATGAGTAAACCCAACAAAAAAGATTACATCTTTGAAAGAAAGATGTGATAAGAGAGAAAGAAGTGACCTGTGCGAGAAGGCGCATTAGAGCCATCCCAAAGAAAGAAAGATTTATCTATTCTTGAGCACCTTTGTCACGTTTCTCTCAAAAGCTTCCTCTTCTTTAATCTAGTGTCTTGGTGCTTCTACTACAATTTCTTGTGAATGTTTTTGGTGATGAGAAATGGAGAGAGGCAGGGGATACTGGAAAGGGGAGGTTGATTTTTCTTCCTTGAGAAATACTTAAATATTTATTGCCACTGTGTTTGATAAAAATAAAGTAGTTGAACAATTTTTGGGGATGGAAAAACACAATTTTTCGTTGGATATTAAAATCTCATTCCATTTATTTTTACTATAGTTAACTGAATAAAAAAAAAATTGTCCATTACATCAGTAATTATTTAATTTAAGAAACTAATAATAATTTGTTTTTTTAATTTATAATTTAATTTTATTATTAACTATAATAATTTTTAATATATATTCTCATTAAATTTATATAATATTAAAAGTGTGAATTGATTGAATTTTTTGTTCATTATTAAAAAGTGTTATAATAGATAAAATTTAATTTTATTAATTAAATCTTTTTTTATTAAAAATATATAATAAGTCCTAAAATTTATAATGATTAAGTCGTTCAAATTTTAACTTGTATAAAAAAAATATTTTTTTTCAATCAATAAATATAGAATTTTATTTTCTTATAGAAAGAAGTTACTTTATAATTATATATATTAAAATTTGAAAATGTATGTAATGACCTAATAAGTTAAATGCACATTACATTCGAGAGTATATTATGGTGTTACGATATTTTTTTTGCATATGTTTTTAGAAATCTTTTGTAATTTAATTATTATTTAGATATATAATACTTTAAAATTAATTAAAATTTGGGTTAAATTTTCCGTAGGATTCTATTGTGTATTAGGTTTTCTCTTATTGTTAAGTTCCGTAGTCATACAAATTTTACATGGACTGTAACACATTTATTTTTAACAGTCTTACTACCTATTTAAGGAATACATAGTCTCAATAATTGGTCTTTCAATACACTCGAGTTGTCTCCTCATTGATTGTGGTTAGGTATTTTGTTGGAGTTTGAGTATAGGCGTATTTCTTTTGTTCCGTATAATAGTGATTATATGGTAAGTTATTGAGTTTTTGCCTTTTGATAAGTATGCAGTGTGTTATGTGCTTAATTCAATGGTATAATATCTATGATCTAATGTCTTAAATGAATTTATAGATATTTCATTGACTATTGTTGCATACATAAATATCAGCTTGATCCAGTAATTTAATTTTCTAATTACGTGAATTTTCTTGAATATTATAAATAAACAAATATCAAAACGCTAAATGTTAAATGATTTAAATATTTTGAAATATTGATCAATTTCTATGTTTTTTGAGAGATAAATATATTTTTAAAATGCAATTTTGTGCATGTTGAACAAAATTATAGTATTTAAAATTCATATTGCATATGTCCAAAGATTCATATTATTCAGTTGAAGCTAATTTCAACTAGGACCTACAATATACGCTTAGAAATCTTGTAAGAGTCGTGGCTTAGGAAAATATCTATTATACATATAGGGCTCTAGAATATATACCGTTAGATAATTCATTGTTGAAAGTTGAAACCTTCGGTAAGTTTGTGCTTTCCCCAGATCAAGGTTGTTGTTTGATCTTTTCTTTTATTTTTTTGGCTCTATTTTCTTTGGTTCATGTGACTAGAACTGTTTTAAAATTGTTACAGGCTAATTATGTAAATATATATATTTAGGTATATGCGGTGAAGAATTTAGAGTATAGTATATAACCATCGCAATTCAATAGTTTTCAACAGATTTTGTATTTGTATTAAAAAAAATTAAGTTAACATTAGTTTTATTATGACAAATATTTCCACTTAAATCTTTAACAATGTTTCATCTAGCTATATTTTTATGACTTTAGTTTTGAAAGGTAAGCATAATTAATTTTTTCGATATCAATATTTATGTTTGTTGCCATAAAATCTTTTCCAAGTTAATCTTCAAATGTTACATTTTGTTTAAAGTCAAGTGCTATTTTGCAATAACATATTTTTATACATTTTAAAGTGATTGACAGTTTGATTTAGTACATACATACAACACATGTATATCTCAATTTAGTACATACATACAACACATGTATATCTCAAAAAAAAGATAGAAGGGAAGATTGTATTTGGAGGTGCTAGTGTGTCCATCGTGTGTCAAATAACACTTACACTACCCATACTATTTCCTTAATTCACTTTTATTTATTCAATACATTAAAAATAATTATTTAATTTTATTTATTTGATTTCAAAAATCAAGAGCTAATTTGTCATTTTTTTTTCTATCATTAATAGATGTGACATAATACAACAACAACATACCCACTATATTGTCATATAGCGGGGTACAGGGAGGGAAGAATATACACAGTCCAAACTACTATCTAGGTAGAGAGACTGTTTCCGGAAGACCCTCAGCTTTAGACAATAATATATTAGCAATTTAAAAATAGTATGATATACTGACAAGGAAAAACACGAGAAAAACCACCAAGATAACAACAAATGCAACGCTATCAACAAATAATAGTACCCTCAAGCTACAAGAAGCAACAAACCTCCCCAAACTCTGGGAGTCAACTCCTACTTATAAGGTACTATGACTCCTAAGCACCAAAAAAAAACCTACCTACCTACAAAGACTACCCCCAACCACCTAACCTTCTACCCTCCTCAGTGAGTTGTAACTTTTTTCAAGTCTTGCATAATCACCTCCCTCCAATACTTTTTCGCTCTACCTCCACCTCTCTTAAAACCATCCATCGCAAACCTCTCACACCTCCGTACAGGGGCATTTATGTCCCACCTAGGAGCATACTCGAACCATCTCAATCTTGCCTCCCATAACTTTTCTTCTACTACAATCACCCCTACCATGTCTTTAATAACCTCATTCTGGATCCTATCACATCTAGTAAACCACGTATCCATCATAGCATCCCCATCTCCGCTACCTTCAACTTTTGAATCTGAGAATTCTTAACTGTCCAATACTTTGCCCCATACTGCATCCAGACGAACCATCCAGGGCTCCATTTATTTAGACCCTCGCTGGATACCCCCCAGAAGATAGAGTAGATAAATTGTTTGGGGACAAACGACTCTTCTACTTGGCCGTCTGAGGCCTTAAGTTGTGTAACTGGGTCAGACCGAGTTAATTTTTGCTCAAGGGTTGTCCAATAATACCAAAGGCCAATATCGGTGGAGCATTACGGAGGAGGTTTGGATAATCATCGATCACTTGCACAACTATCCGAACATAGAGAGTTTTCAGAGACTACAAGCTGGAGTGGATGAATAAACCACCTGGCCAGTATTATCCAACTTTAGTTCATGAGTTTTACGCAAACTATAAGGTCACATTGCAGCGAATCACTCCTAAGGGCCAAAAGGTTTCTGATTTTGGGGTCCTTGACACTATTAATGTTCGAACAGTACCCATCGATATTTAAGTCGAATCCATCAACCGATTTCTCTTCAACCATAATAATACTTCTTCTGCCAACCATCATGATTATGTTTATCGGTATGCCAACAGGAGGACTCAGTAGGCCTGATTTGCTAAGGTCCTGACTAATATAGAGCCGTTTTGGCTGTGTGATCCCTGTCTTCCCATCCAAACAACATTATTAAGCTTCATTGCCATATTCTGGTGGGCTGTGGCTCGGATACAAATCAAGACAACACGGGCCGATAAATTGACGGATGAAGATGTTGTATTGGTTACCTGCCTGTATTGGAGTACAAGCTGACCTTTCTTGGGGTCACTCCACTAACCATTTTAGTACCGTATTCAATGGCTTGTTCAGTATGGAAACTGTCATTTTTTCTGGTGATGCCTTGATAGATAACGCGGGTTTTATTATCAATAAAAACAGCGGGCGGCAGGGGTAGCGATCCAAAGTAGTAATACTGATGCCACAATAGTGTCCGACGGTTAGGGTTAAGTTTTTTACTTAAATTACAGATCAGTCGTGTGGCATGACGAGTCATCGATGATGATTCTGAGAGGTGACGTAATAAAATTATTTTATCTTAAGAACATGGACAAGTAAACATGAACAGAGAAACTACTTTTATGTTTCTATTTAGTTGACAACATAAGATTTACACAATTCTCAAAAAACAGATTAGAATGTAGTTTCATTGTTCTTATTAATTTGTTTAATAGTTGTCTGCTTATATTCCTTTTAATTTTAGAATAATTAATTAGATGGGTAATATTAGAAAAAAAATTACTTCCCTCTTTATTTTTAAAATTAACAAATATTTAATAATTTATTATTTTTAGTGTACATGACAACTAAATAGAAATGAAAGGAATAATATTTGTTCCTCCTTTGTAAAACTCATTTAACAAGAAGCACCTCCCAATAAATAGAATTTTATTTTCAAAATTTGGAGGCATTTAATTGAACATTGATTAAGTATATCCATTTTATCATATTCCATAATAATTTACTCTTAACACTTTAAAAGAATTATTATAGACTTTTAAAATTGTGAAGAATCGTTACCTTTCAGTTAAAGAAGACCACAAAGTTAATTTTATAGTGTTCTCTCTCTCTCCCCTCTTTCCCTCTCTCTCTCTATATATGTATGTATATATGCATTTATGTATGTATGTATGTATATATCTATATGGTCTTGTTAATATACTACATTAAGATGGTATGTTAGCATTACACCCTCTTTTTAATTGCCTAAAATAGCCTTACTATTCACCTTTTTGTCTTTCGCCAATATTCTCTCATTTCTTCTCAAAAATCAAATCCATCTTTCCAATAATTTTTGACTCCCTATTTCTACTCACTCCCTTTGTGTTTTCTCTTCTGCTTCCAATCAAATCTTACAAGGAATTACAGTTTGATAGTTTTGGGGTATACCTTTATTATTGAGAGGGGATGTAAATCAGTGGTTCTGAAA
>JBDJHY010000106.1:8508878-8520079 GCA_039654485.1 Withania somnifera | reverse complement strand
AGTATATATTATAAAGGAATTAGTACGACAGCGATGTGCTAAAGAAAAGACATTCTCCACTTTGTCTACCTCGAGTATTCTCCTATAGCAGCAATACCGAGAAATGGAATTTAAAAATATTCTGAATTAATCTCACATCTTCTTGTTGCTGAACAACAAAACAACTTTCTAATTAAGAATCATGAAAGATGACCCACTAGTTCTATCCCATTCCATAAACTGAATGAGGCAACTTTTACCAACATGGAAAAGGTCGTGGTCAAAGCTGTAGTCGAACAATAAAAATAACTGCGGTGGTTGTCTTTTGTAGTAAATAATGACCAGTGATGTTGAGGAGAAAAGCAAATGTTACAACAATTTCTAGTAATTCAAAATTGATTGAATGCTCTGGAAGAGCTACTATATTTCTGCATAAGGGGATAAATCTGGTTATAAAAGATATTTTATTCTCTTCTAAATCCCTAAGAAACTTTTTAGGTTTCAAGGATATCTGCCGAAAATGATATCATGTTGAGACAATAAGTGACATGAATAAAGAATAACTTGGCATTACCAAGAATGTCTCAGGCTAGAAATATATTTTAGAAAAATTATCAACTTTGTCTTCTAGACTATATTATATATAAATTAGTGCAATTGAAACATATTCTATCGTAAATAAGAAATTTACTGATATGAATACTTTTATGTTGTGGCATGATCAAATATGTTACCTTGGATAAATAATGATGAGAGGAATCATTGAAAATTTAATTGCACATTCATTAAAGAGCTTGAAGATTCTTACATATGAAGAACTTTTTGTGTTGCTTGTCATCAAGGCAAATTGCTTACGATACGATCACCAATGAAGGTTGACATCGAATTCCCTAAATTCTTGAAACGTATATATGGGGACATATGTGGGCTTATCCACCCACCTAGTAGAGTGTTTAGATATTTTATGATCTTAATTGATGCATCTTCAAGGTGGTTTTATGTGTGCCTCCTATCATCTGACAACTTGGTATTTTTGAAGTTGTTAGCACAAATATTTCAATTAAGAGGGTAATTCTCATATTATCCTATTAAGGCCATTTTCCTCGATAATTTAGAGAATTTAAATCCCAAAATTTTAATAATTATTATTTATTAATTGGGATAAAAGTTGAACATCCTGTAGCTCATGTTCATACTCAAAATGGCCTTACACAGTTGTTTATTAAGTGCCTGCAATTGATAGCTAGACCACTACTTATGAGAAGAAAATTATCCATTGCCATTTGGGGTCATGCTATCTTACATGCAACATCACTTGTTCATCCACCGACTGACTATAGTAAATGTTCTCCATTACAATTGATTTTTGATCATGAACCAAATATTTATCATCTGTGAATCTTTAATTGTGTGGTATACGTGCCAACTGTACCACCGTAGTGCACTAAGATGGGCCTCCATAGAAGGTTAGGAATATATGTTAGGTTTGACTCACCCTCCAATTCGTTACCCTGAATCATTGACACGATACTTATTCACTGCTCAATTTATCGATTGTCGGTTTGAAGAAATACATTTTTCCTAATTAGAAGGAGATAAAAAGGAACCAATTAAAAAAGAAATTGCATGGAAAATTTCATCACTATCTTAATTTGATCTATGTGCTCTAATTGTGAGCAAGAGGTCCAGAAAATCACCCACTTACAAAGAATAGTAAATCAAATGCCAGATGGATTTACTAATCTGAAAAGAATAACAAAGCCACATGTTCCTACAGTGAATATGCCTATTTACTTAATTGTTGGTACCCAAAATAAAGCAGTTGATTCAGTAGATTGGGCTGCCATAAGGGCTCGGTGTCATTATGTTGAATGATATCCCAGAAGGACCATCCACTAGTGTCATAGCTTCTAAGTTCCAAAAATTCCTGAAGCGTGGAAGACCATTGGGTTCGAAAGATAAAATCCTAGGTAAAGAAGCACCAAAGATGATCAAAATGACACTGTGATAGAATCTCACAAAAAGGTTCAAGATCTGATTAGTCATAATATTCCTACAGAAATCAGTTAATCCGAAACTCAAGTAAATGATGAACTTTCAATAAGTTTTACCGGTGATGGAATAAATTTATATCCATTCAAAATTACGGTGGATAATGTTTCCGCATATAATGTTGCACTTAATCTTATGTAAGACAGTGAGGATATTGAACCTCAATCTGTCGAGAAATATTAGCAAAGATGTGATTAGACAAAATAACAAGAGACAATTCAGTCGGAATTGAACTCACTTGCAAAATATGAGGTTTTGGGACTTGTAGTCCGAACCCCCGATGGTATAAAACCAGCTGGCTATAAATACATCTTTGTAAAAAAAATAAGAGAAATGAGATTATAAGATACAAGGCACGCCTTGTTGCACAAGGATTCTCTAAAAAAACCCAATATCGACTATAAAGAAACATATAAACCTGGAATGGATGTAATATCATTTCGATACCTTATTAGTTTAGCTGTAAATGAGAATTTTGAGATACATCTCATGGATGTGATTACAAGATATCTTTATGGCTCACTTGATAATGAACTTTACATGAAAATTCCCAGAAGGGTATAAATTTCCCAAAACATATCGATCAAGTCTCAAGAAATGTACTCAATCAGATTACAACAATCATTGTATTATCTAAAACAATCAGGGCTTATGTGGTATAATCGCCTCAGTAAGTACTTGATAAATGAAGGTTATATAAATGATATCATTTGTCCTTGTATTTTTATTAAGAAAATGACATCAGGGTTTGTCATAATTTCCGTTTATGTTGATGATGTAAATCTCATTGGAACTCCATAAGAGGTTCAAAAGGCAATTGAGTATTTAAAAAAAGAGTCTGAGATGAAAGATCTCAGAAATACGAAAATTTATCTTGGTCTGCAAATCAAACACTTAACAGATGACATTTTCATTCATCAATGTACCTATACTAAGAAAATTTTAAAACGAGTTCACATAGACAAAATAGATCCATTAAGTACTCCAATGATTGTTTGATCACTTGAAATGAATAAAGATCCTTAATGAGGAACTCATTGGTCATGAAGTACCATATCTTAGTACAATTGGGGCATATGTACCTTACTAATGCAACGAGGCCTGATATCGTATTTTTTGTTAATTTGCTAGCAGGGTATAGTTCTTCCCCTACTCGAAGATATTGAAATAGAGTCAAGAATATAATGTAATATCTAAAGGGGACTATTGATATCAGTATGTTTTACTCTAACGAATATTGTGCAAATCTTTTTCGTCATGCAGGTGAAGGTTATTTATCATACCCGTATAAATCTCGATCTCAGACAGGCTATGTATTCACATTTGGAGGAACTGTTATATCATGGAAATCTACAAAGCAATATTTCATTGCTACTTCTTCAAATCATATCGAAATAATTTCAATTCATGGAGAAAGTAGAGAATGTGTGTGTTTGAGGTCAATGATACATTCCATCAAGGAAAGATGTGGCCTGAAGAGTGATGTCATGGCATCCAAGGTCGTGTATAAAGACAATGTTGCGTGCATAACTCAATTGAAATGAGGCTTCATCAAAGGAGACAGAAAGAAGAACATATGACCAAAGTTGTTCTTCACTTATGTTCTACAGAAGAATGGTGATATTAAAGTGCAACAAATTCATTCAAGTGATAATCACACAAATATATTCACCAAGTCTTTACCAACCTCAACTCTAGGATGGATGGTGCATAAGATTGGAATGCGAAGATTAATTGTTTGAATCGTGATCTTCATCAGCCGGAGTAAGAATATGCATTGTACTATTTTTTTCTTAACCAAGGTTTTATCCAATGGGTTACCTTGGCAAGGTTTTCAATGAGACAACTGACAAATGCGTATTCCTAAATAGGTATAATCCTTTTTTCTTAACTAGAATTTTTTCCACTGAGCTTTTCCCTAGTAAGGTTTTAGAGGCACCTTATTATCTATAAATGAACATCCAAGGGAGATTGTTATAAATATCATTTATTGTGGATGTCTACTTAATACTCACACAAGCAGCTCTGCAAGTAGGTTCTACAAGCAGCTTATAAGAAGCTCTAAAAGCAGATTCCTATCAGCAGCTCCACAAACAAGGTTTCTATAAGTAGCTTAATAGCAGCTTCTTGTCATCAGCTCTACAAACAATTTCTTATAAGTAGTTTTGCAAGCTGCTTCTATTCCTCTATAAATAAGAAGCCATATTAGTTAATTTGATGAAAATTTAAAGTTTAATAATATTTCAGTTTTTCTTTTATAGTCTTTCATTTCACCACAGTTGGAAGTATATAGTGGGATCAAAGCATTTAGCTTTAATTCTTTGACATGAATTCTTACATTATTGGGTTTGCTACTTTTTGAAATAAAATTTACAGAATTATAAATTATATAAGAATATTATAAATCACTATAGTAATTTAATTTAAAAGTATTTAATGTATGGGAAAATCGTAGTGAAAGGAAAATCAAATGACGCTTGATACAATATAGTATCCTTTTATATAGTAATTGTTCCTTAGTACTCTACTAAAATTTTAAGTTGGTATGATTCAAAGAGATTATCCATGTAATCAAACAATTAAAAGAGAATAGCCCATATGATATAGTGTTTGTCTTAAATAGATGGCAAAACTCCTAAGATTATCAAATCATGAATTCGTAACCGGTTTGATGGCAATGCTGAATCCCGTTGTT
This sequence comes from Withania somnifera, assembly GCA_039654485.1. Classification (NCBI taxonomy): domain Eukaryota; kingdom Viridiplantae; phylum Streptophyta; class Magnoliopsida; order Solanales; family Solanaceae; genus Withania; species Withania somnifera. Next base: position 8,515,353 of record JBDJHY010000106.1, on the reverse strand, counting down.
GTAGGATGATGCATTATATCCCATCCATCCAATTAGAAAAAACGAAAGAATATTTGATGCAAACTACAAGTTATGTGAGATTAATTTTCCTTTGTCATATGAAACAAAGAACTCTTGTTTAATTTCATTAGAATTAAATCTTGACCAATCAAATAAAGTTTTAAACGGTTTTGTCTTGTGTTGGTTCCTATGCAGCTTATTTCAGCTCTAGTACTGAGGTAACCATTTCAGGGGTTGCCTACCGAAAAGAATTTTTAAGTTATATGTATTAATAATACAAAAAAAAATTATATTATTATATTTTAAGAAATAACAAGTTAATTAGGAGTACTACTTTAATAATGCTATACTAATCATAAAAATTATGTAATGAATTAAGATTTCTTGATCATTTATAAAATAAATAAATTAAAATACGTTTTTTCAATTTCTTGTGCTCGAAAATAAAGATGTGTGAAAATGATTTCTCATAAAAAAATCATAAAATGAGAAATAAAATAAAATTAAGTGACCTTAGACCCTAATATATATATATATATATATATATATATATTGATATTACCTTATATATGTATTGTGTGAATTAGTTTACACTTGTGCATCAAACATCAACTTTTTATTTAAACGGGGGAAAAAGGAACTGTAACTGAACGCTTGAGTATGTAAAAACTTAAAGCAAGCTAAGGACGGGTGCTTAGCTCCCTTCCAAAAGGACTTTATAGCAAAGATACAAAACAACAACAAACTAGGAGTACTAAGTGTTGTTGTCTAAATTTAAATTAAAAACCAGACTAGCTAAGTTTGCCAGGGTGATTGGTTTTGATGTTGATTCTGGTGATGTTGATCAAATGAAACAGCAGCAGTAGTAGTAGAAGAAGGACCCATCTGATGCAGAGCAGCAGCTGCAGCAGTATTATTGAGAAAATCCCTACGATGTGGAAATGCTCGGAGACCCAAGAAATCTCTTGTCAACCCTTCATTATTTTCTTTACTTCTCATCAAATTTGCTCCACCACCAAATCCCTCATCAAAACTGGTACAAGGAGAAGAAGCACTAGAAGCCATCATGTTGTGCATGTCATGAACTTGTTCCATGAATCCAGGAGAGACACTAGCATTAAAATGAAAAGTACCAGAAGCTTTGTGATTATGATTGTCTCCATAAAATGCCAAGCCATGACCAGTATTACTATTTTCAAACTGATGATATTCACGTGTGGTTAAATCATCACCTCTCCCTGCTGCAATGCCAATTGTTCTACTAATGTTAGTAGTAGGACTGTAAAAGCTTGTTGCACTCATGTTATTAGCGGCAGCAGCAGCAGAAGAAGTCACTCCAATTTGTGCTACTTTTTGTAGCAATGCAGTTGCGCTCATGTGAGGAACTACTGCACCATAGGTGTTACTGCTACTGCTGTTAGGGTTTTGATGATCATGATGATGAATGAACAACTGAGTAGAAAGCTCGTTTGAAGGGTGCGGAACAAGGTTGAAATTACTTTGTTGTTCTTGTTTCAACTGGAAGTTTTGGAGATTAAGGTGATGGGAAGCTGAAGAAGCTGATCCTAATAGAGGATTTGGTGGTGGGATTATTGTTCTTGAACTTTCTTCTGCTAAAGCATCACAAAAAGCTCTGTGAGTGATGAAGCTATCCCTCCTGTGAATAATGAAGAAAAAAAAAATACATTTTCAAAAGAAAACACAAACAAATAAAAAGGAGAAACATATTCCATCACAAATGAATAATGCAGTATAGCTTGAGTGTAATGCTGATAAAGTGCATACCCCTCTATTTGTCAATCCTTTTTGGTGTCTTTCTTTCTTTCTCTTTTATCTCTTCTAGCTTTGGACAGATTAGATTTATTAATAGTAGTAAAGTTCGAATCTGCAGTAAAGTGTTCTATGCAAATTACATTTGCAGCGAGCTCTACAATAAAGTGGACCCTCTATTCTCTCTCACCCAGAGACAAACAAATAGACAGACTCATTTATTCAGTCGTACACATGAACTTACACACGTGAACTTTGCTGCTTGGTTTCTGTTGCCAAGTTTGATTCAAAACGTCTTCTTTACTCACCACTAATTGATTGATAAGCATAATAGAGGAAATTTAACATCAAAAAACTAATAACGACAATGTAAAAGAATTTTTGTACTATAAGTCTCAGCTAAATTTGTGAGCTTATAGGTTTTGAATTCTTAAAAAATACAGTTTTTGTTTGTCCCCTAAAAATGCTATGGATACTTTTCTATAATTACAAATAACTTATCTTTAAACTTTTGTTTTTTACCTTTAATTAAATAATAATCACACCAATGAATAGATTTATTTTGAACCACATATTTTAAAAAATTAAACATTATGCTAAGTCAAAGTGACACATAATTAAATTGGGACGAAGAAAATAGTTTATTAAGTTCTTCATAGATTATTTATATGAGTGTATATTATGTGATATCAAATTTAAAGCTCTAGCTTCGCCATCGCTAGAAGATAATCGAAAAGATAATTATCGAAAGTGTATAATAACTTAAACCAGTAATTTGAAATTAAGGCAAACAACATGCTTATAACATGTTAAATTATGTAGGCAATTATCGTAATAATAATCATTTATATAGTAAATGTATATAAGTTAATTCCTATATAGCAAATAATACTAACTAGCATTAATTAATTAAAGAGAATTAATGATAGAGATGAGGAGAAAATTGAGCAACTCCAAAGTGCTCAAGAACCAGTACTTCAAGACAACTTTAATTAATTTGAAGAATTGGTGTGAGAATATTAATTTATTGGTTTAACTAGCTTACCTAGAGAAAAGGGTTCCACAATCACATCTATAATCCGTGGTACCACAAATTTTGGAGTGAGCTTTCCAATCGGACTGAACTGCATAACGCTTTGAGCATTTCTCACACTTCCATTTCTTCTCACCATGCTTTCTGCAAAAGTGCTTCTTAATACCAGTGAGATCCCCTAGTGCCCTTGATGGATGATGGTGTACGCATGAAGGCTCTGGACACACATATACTTTCTTCTTCACCTCCTTGTTAGTTCTTTGCTTTAGCTTCCATGGCAAATTATGCCCTCTTCTGTGTAGCTGGAGATTCTGATCTCTTTGAAATCCTTTGTTACAGATCTCACATACAAATCTATTTGTTGCCAAAAGGCTTCTTGGAGACAATGCTACAACTTCTGCTTCTGGATCTAATTCATGAAAAATTGAGTCAAACCAATCTAATTATAAATTTATAAAGTTCAAGTTTTGTGAATCATCTAAAAAGAATTTGCAGATAACTCTATTTAACAACCAGTGGCATGCTATAACATACTAGCACAAGTAAATTACAGTATTGATTACACGAATAATTTTCACATGAGTGTATATAACTTAAATCCTTATATATATATATATATATATATTCCAGGCCAATAAAAAACGTGATAATAGTATAGGTACCTGGATTGCCAGGTAGATTTCTCTTCTTCTTGTTAGCAGCAGCGGGTTGTGTTTGAATGTTTGCTGGTGCTGTAAGAGACCGTTGTGGGTACAGAGCACTACCAATTTCGATTCTATTATTGCTTGAAGATATGCTTGCTTCATTAGATGCTGATGTTAAATTTGACATACTATCATCTCCTAGCATACCCTTTATCATTCTCTTCTCTAGCTACCACTAAAGTTCACGAGTTACTTCCCCATAAACATAAAGATTCAGTTAAAATAGAATTTGTTGAGAAAAACAAAAAGGTTTAGTCTAAAATATGATGAGAGCTGGTTGGATGAAGAGATGTGTGTAGTTTCTGCTTTATATATATTTTGCTGCTTTGTCTGAAACCCTATAGAGAAGTGAAAAGAAGACAAAGTCTAAACTAACAGATGTAAGAAAGAGGAAAACAAAGAATAATAATAGTCTGCTAACTTTACAGTAGCCCTAGCTAACTTCTTCAAGAAAACCAAAGGTCTGAGTGAAAGCTGTTCGCTAGCAATACTCAATAAAAGCCATACACATGAGAACAAATGAAACCAAGCAAAATTATAAGATTCTTTATAGATAAAAGGAAACTTAATTTCAAGAGAGAGAGAGAGAGAGAGAGAGAAAGAGGGGAATTGTGGATGAGAAGGTATCCTTTGTTTACTCCCCTACCCCATTAAAACCACAGCCAAAGGGCAGGAAGCTTGCTCCTACGTTGCGTTTTGTCTTTTGCTCTGTTGTCTTCTCAAATCTCAATCATACATATGTTACCTCTTTCCATTATTCTACATTTGTTCATATCATTCTAATTCCCTATTAGGTACAAATTATATTTATTACTACTAATTCTTTTTTTTTTTTTCATTAACAGCAGCGTTCTATCAATTACTTCTTGTTGTATTTAGCATATTTTCTCTTTTTTGAAATTTGACCATTAATCTTCACGATTTTACCCACTTTATTAAGTGTTAAAGCCACAAATTTGACTCTGATTTTCTTGTTTCACCACCTTTACTATTTTACCAAAAAGAATGAAAGAAGTTCAATTTGACATATATTAACTTGGGCAACTTTTCAATCTCTTTCCACAGTATTGAATCATTTTTAGCGTTTAATGGAAGTGCTATATGATATGGTTGTGGTCCTAACTTAAGCCTTCAATTAAGTGTAAAAGTAACCAAACAGAGCTAATCAAAATGGGTCATTTACGCGGAGTGCCCAGGCAGCCAAAATAAAAAAATGCTACACAAAAATATCACACCCCTTAGTCAAGAAAAATAATTACAAAATATCCAATATTTTGGATCTTAACTTCATAATAGAAAACTGAATTATTTACGCAGAGCTCCTAGGCAGCCAAAATAAAAAAAAATTATACGAGAATATCCATTTTAAAAAGTTGTTAACACTCCTTAGCCATTCAGAGAAACTAATTATAAAATATCTAGTAAATAAATATGTTTTATACTTTCGGGATATATAATTCACATGTTACTGATTCAATTGTTTCTTCCATAATTTTGACCTTGGCTTCACATGAGAAAATATCAATCATTTATGCGGAGTGCCTAGCTAGTTAAAATAAAAAAAAAAACCTACACGGAAATATTCATTTTTAAAAAGTATTACACTTCTTAGCATCTCAGAGAAAAATAATTACAAAATATCTAGTAAATAAGTATGTTGTATACTTTCGGGATATGCAATTCAAATCTTGTGATTTAATTGTTCTTAAATCTCACTCTTATATATAAAATGCGAATTTTATACCCAAGGTATACAGCTGCAATGCTGCATACGTAACTGTTGATGTATAACTTTTTAGTGGAACAATTTTATAAAAGGTAAAGACTGTTAAATAGTTTATTCCGTCTAAGTTATCACGAAAGAAAACTCCAACTAAAATAGGGGAAAGAAAATCTTTTAAAAAGTTGAATCAATTAAGAGAAAGCTTGAGTTGAGTTGATAATCTAGTTGTGTTAATACTGTTTACCCTGTGGGTGGTAGCAGTACCAAAAAGTAGCATGACTTTTCATACTCGTGCTTCAACACCATCTTCACATGATTGGTTTGTTGATTACCTTCCAAAAAACATATATGCTCATGAAAGTTCTTGTAATATTCCTTCCCTTTAATTATTCATAAATATTTCTTAATTTTCTTTCCTGATCTTTTTATGAATAAAATTATGTTCCAGTTCATGGCAATCAACTTTATACTGTATGTATATTAATGAATTGGGTACAACCAAAGCTTCTATATAAAATGCGCAATGTTTCGACATATATATTCACCTTTTTTTCTATAAAAAAAATGAAAATTAGCGAATGAAAGGTACAGGTTATATTGGTCCCCTATGCCTTCCAAGTTCCATCAGAACCATGATTACTTATCTTGTTATTTTGATGCATACACAAGAAAAGGAAGGAGGCTAAGAGTTCAGTCGATCCCTTCCATGATTGCCCTTTTTGCTTTTCCCTTCTTTTATAGTTATGATGAATGGAAAAAAAACTGGGCAGGGAATGTTAAAATAGTTATTATGATTTGCGAGAGTAGTATAGTCTTTTTCTTATTTAGTTTAGTCTAAGTCTATATAATGCTCTTTGTATTGTTTTAGGGTTTAAGGCTTTCCATTCTATTATTAGCCTCCATTTTTTTTATCCCTTTTTTCTTCTATTTATCTTTTCAATCAATGGTATATTACATTCTTTCGTTAATGTTATCATGGTATCAGAGCCTAGGTTCTTGCTCTTGCCATTGATTTTGATTGCACAACTGTCGTAATTGGTGATTGTTCGGTGGTTCGGTACTTTTTGGTGATTTTCTCTGTTTGTTCGTCATTTTGGCTGGTCGTCTTCTCTACTCGTCCTTTGGGTTTGTTTTATCTGATTTAGTTAATTTAATTTGTTATTTCCTATTAATATGGCTGAAACTAGAGATGATTCGCTTCAAGTAGTTAGTGTTCAATTAGATGGTAAAAATTATGCATATTGG
>JBDJHY010000106.1:8431033-8442503 GCA_039654485.1 Withania somnifera | reverse complement strand
ATGTGTTTACCTTTTGCCTTACATATTCAGTATATTCTTTCATAATGATGTCCCTCATGGGGGACTTGCATTTTGTACTGTAGGCATAAGAGCTAATAGACTACCCCTAGGAGCATAGGGCACTCTGCGATTATTGGTGAGCTCCAGGTTGAATCGGGCTCTCCGAGTCTATAGCATATGTTGCGGTATAGTATAATAGTTAAGGGTAAGGTGGGGTCTCTTCCTGACCTTAACCAAGTATTTTCTATTGTTTAGAGGCTCTATAGACTATGTAAAGTAAAATATGGTTGTGTCTCGTGTTTTAAACATTGTGGCCCTAATGGCCAAGTCATATGTAATTAATTTTGGCTTGACAACGTAGTTTACTTTCATGGAAGCCTATATCCATCATGAAAGCCCTTTAAATGTTCATAGAAGTGCATGGTAAGTATATAGTTATAGGTTGGTTCTCCTGATCCTCTTCGGCACTAGGTGCTTGTTCGCCTTAATGGGATTTAAGGCGTGACATCACTCCCTTACCCACCTCTAGCACCTTAGTTTTCTCTTGAAGCTCATTCATAACCTGGTAGTCTTCATTTACTTTATAAGGAATCAATAGTGTTAGTTCTTTCGACCCTCAAATATAAAGGAGTACTTATTGGCCCTTTCTTGGTGGGTGACATCCCTATCGAATTGACATGGCCTCACAAGTACTAGATGACAAGAAAGCATTGGTACAATGTCAAATATGATCTCATCCCTATATTTACCAATACTAAACTTAATACTCACTTGCTTGAGGACCTTCATCTTGCTAATCTCATTAAGGCATTGGAGCTTATAAGGATAAGGGTTCTTTCTTATAGGAAGTCGCAAGTGTTCAACTAAGTTTTCTCTTACAACTTTAATGCAACTTTTACTATCAATTATCAATGCGTACACCTCATTCAAGACCTTGCACCTATAATGAAATAAGTTCTCCCGTTGGTCAAGCTCTTCTTTGGCCACGGCTCCCATGGTTCGCCTTACTACACAAGATAAATTTACATTCAATGTCAATTGCTCCTCCTCTTCATACATCAAAGGACCTAGCCTCTTTATCAATCCATAAAATGTAAGTATTCCCTCTTCAACATCTTCATCACTTCTCAAAGATTCCTTCCCTTAATCTCTCTCATGCCCCTCGATTTTACCTCATTCAGTATGTTCATCATTGCTATCGGTTTGGTATTCCTCTTAGAAGGCCATGATTTCCCATGATTCCCCTCTAATTAGGGTACTCACTAGCAATGTTCCCTCGTCCTTGGCACCGAAAACATTGTGTGATAGAGGGCCTAGGAAAGTTAGGCTTGGAAACATTGCTTTCCTTTGATTTGAAGTCCCCATTGGGCTAGGAGTCACTCTTATCTTGCATCTCTTTTCCTCTACTCTTAGATGTGTCCCGGGATGGAAAAGATTTCCGTTTTTCATTTCTATTACTCCAAGAGGTCAAAGTGCTCTTGGTTTTATAAGGTTTCTCTTCCTTCAAGTTCGACTCAACCTTGGTGGCATCATGAAAGGACGAATTTAAGTTGTCATATTATTTGACTCTTATGACCCTGACAATGTCACTCTACAACCCGTTGGTAAAATGAATCACCATATGTTAAATCCTCAACTTGGGTTTCATCAGAAAACTTTCAAACTCATTGTAATAATTTTCAAGACTCTTAGACCATTGTCGAAGTGCTTACACCCTTTTGAGAAGCCCCGTGATAATTGGGGGAAACATATCTCACTTCCATAAGTTCTAACATCTTCGGCCACATAGGCAACACATAGTTGTGATTCGTTGCATGTTCCCTCAGTTGTGCCTCTCACAAAGTCGAATCATACCCCTCGAATTGAGTTATCACATATTTAGACTTACTTACTTCCGACACACTATTGGTGACAAAGATCCTCTCAATTTGGAGCTTCTATTCAATAAATTCCTCTGGGTCTCTTCGTTCATAGAAATTAAGAAATGTAAACTTTATGGTGTTGATGCCTCGTTCTGAATCACCTCTCTCAACTTGCCTTTCTCCCCTTCCACCATTTTGATCTTCCCATCCCCCATGCCTATCTCCTTTATCCATACCTGATGTGATTTGGATTAAGAATCACAAAAAAAGATAAGGGAGAAAGAAACAAAGAGAAGGATATGCAGATTCTTACGCTAACTTACGGGTTTATGGGCAATAAGGAGATTGATACCCCCACCGACCAATTGAATTAATAAACTACAACAAAAATCCAATCAATCACACAGAGAATTCAACTTGAAATCCACAAATAGAAGACTCTTCGATTAATTGAAATAAATAAGTTACGAAAGCAACCAAGGGAATCCACTCCTAATCACTCAATTACAATTACGCTTTGATAGTCACTATATTACTCTTAAAGGATAACTATAAGCTTTCAAGGCTTTCAAATGTATTTTAGTCAAAGTCTAAATGACCAACTAGGAAGACCAATTAGTTATACTAAAATAAGTTTGCACTTATTACACTTTGGGCCCAAAGGTGACCCAATATACCAAAATATTCTTTCGATTTTTGGAAAATATCACAGTGGCCCTCAAGTTTCTGGGATGCCCACTTCTTGAGATCCTTTATCCTCTTCTTGAATTCTACAAGCTTGCCACACTCTTTATACCACCAATTGGGGCTTGTACAAATTCCTCCATGCACCATTCTTCCACATGGTAGCATGGAAGACCAACTAGTTATACTAAAATAAGTTTGCACTTATTACACTTTGGGCCCAAAGGTGACCCAATATACCAAAATACTCTTCCAATTTTTGGAAAATATCATAGTGGCCCTCAAGTTTCTGGGATGCCCACTTCTTAAGATCCTTTATTCTCTTCTTGAATTCTACAAGCTTGCCACACTCTTTATACCACCAATTGGGGCTTATACAAATTCCTCCATGCATCATTCTTCCACATGGTAGCATGTAAAATCTTTAGTTCCTTATCTTGGCTCCTCGTGAATGGTCTTGAAAGGTAGGTTCTATCTATGCTCATATCATCCTTCCTTTCTCGAAGGGACTCATCCTTGAATCTGTCAGTTCACCTACACCACAAGGAGATAAATTAGTAATATTAAACATATCATAAATATTATACTCATCTTAGAGGTCGATCTTATATGTATTTTCATTGATGTATTGGAGCATTTTGATTGTAACATCTCCCCTTGGGATTAGATTTCTTTTTCAATCTTGTGGGAACCTCCTTTTAGAAATGAACCCACACCCAATCACCCGTTTGAAAAAACACCCTTTTTTCCATAATTCTTCTTGTTGGATATCTTGGTATTGGTTCGGTCAATTGCTTTCTTTACCTTAGAGTGAATCTTTAATATCTCTGTTGCCCTCTTATTTGCATCTAAATTATCACAACGTCACTAGATAATGGGTTATCATAAGGGTCTACAAGGGTTAACAAGCTTCAAAATGAGTCATGTCAATAGAGGAATGATACGATCTATTATAAGCAAATTCAACCAATGGTAATCGTTCTTCCCGAGAAGTTGGATTTCCCCTAATAAAAAAACAAAGCACATCCCCAAGCGTTCGACTCACTACCTCAGTCTACCGACTCACACCTTCCCATCCTTGAGTATAAACCCATCAAGTAATTGAAACCTATCAACTCGGTGTCCTTGACTAAGATCTTTAAAAGTAATCTTGAAATCAGAATCCGTAGGATAGAATTCCTTTAAGCTTTCAAAACCCATCAACTTAGACACCAAAGTACTGACCAATAAAATCTCCGTGAAAGTGCATCCACTACCACATTGTCTTTGCCTTGCTTGTAATTGATCATATAGGGAAAGGTCTCAATAAACTTGACCCACTTAGCATACCTCTTGTTCAACTTTGATTGCCTCTTGAGATGCTTTAAGTACTTATGGTTCGTCCTTATTACAAACTCCTTATGCCATAAGTAGGGTTGTTAATAATCCAACATATGTACAAGAGCATACAATTCCTTATCATAAGTATAATAATTCAAGGAAGCCTTTTTTTTCACTAAAATAGGCCAATGGCTTACCTTCTTGCATCAAGACACCACCAATATCAACACCCAAAGCATCATATTCCACTTCAAAAATCTTCATAAAATCGGGTAGTTAAAGCAATAGAGATGAACATAACATAGATTTCAAGTCTAGGAAAGCCTTGTCTTGCTCTTTCCCCCCAAAATAAAGAGGGTGTCTTTCTTGATCAACCCTGTCAATAGAGATGCAATAGTGCTAGATTTTTTAACAAACCGCCAGTAAAAACTTTCCAACCCATGGAGACTACGAACTTCGATAGAAATTGTGGGGATTGGTCAAGATTTGATGGCCTAAATCTTCTCTTCATCAACTTTGACACCATTAGGACTTACAACAAACCCAAGGATATCTACTTTATCAACACCAAAAAAACACTTTTTGAAGTTAGCATATAATTGATCCTTCCTTAATATATCAAAAACTTGCCTCAAATGGTGGATATAATCTTCCATGGATCTACTATACACAAGTATATCGTTGAAATAAATGCTGACACACTTATTTTGTTAAGATGTCTCATCTTTCAAATCCGTTTCCACTTTGGTAGAACCATGGAAGGCTGCATTCAAGGTGTCATAATATTTAAGCCTTATGGTTTTGGCTATTTCACTCCGCAACCCATTGGTAAAGCGCATCACAGTATGTTGTATTTGTTCTTCCAACTTTGCTTTTATCTTCAAGGCTCTTTGAACCTTGTCTAAGTTGCATACACCCTTTTGACCATATCCCCATGATAATTGGATGGGACATATCTTGCTTCTATAAGCTCCAACATTTCCAGCCAAGTAGGCAACATATAGTTGTGATTCATTCTGCTCCCTCTTTTGTGCTTTCTACCAAGTCGAAGCATACCCCTCGAATTGAGTTATCACATACTTGGTTTCCATAGCTTCCGACATAGTTTTAGTGAGGAAGATCCTTTCAATTTGGAGCTTCCATTTAATGAATTCCTCTGGATCACCCCCTCCTTTGCAAGTAAGAAGGGTAATTTTGATAGTGTTAATAACTCATTCCGGATCACCTCTTTAAACTTGCCTTTCTCCTTTTCCACTATGTGGTTCTTCCCACGCCTCATACCTATCTCCTTTACCCATATCCCTATCTCCTCTACCCATATACCTATCTTCCTTACCCCTCATAGACATGTAATCCCATGCCTTGGTTCCTTTCTCGCCCCTTGTCTCTCGCTGAAAATATCTTGTAAACTAGTCAAAAACGAGTTTCGAACCTTTCTCTTCCCCGCATACCTCCATAATCACGACGTTCCTTATATTGGTCATCTATGGGAAACTCTCAATGACCATACCCTTTATCTTTATACTTAAAGGTAGAAGCATTATAGAAAAGATCTTGTTGTTATACTGGTGGGGCATTATGATGTGGGGTAGTCATTTATGGGTTAGAAAATTGTGGTTCATGCAAGTGTGCATGTGGAGAAAATTGAGGTAGAGCTTGTGGTTGGTTACTCAGATATGGGGTTCCCGCTCTGTTGAATTAAAATGGATTTGTGTTGGAAGTTAGTAGGTTGTTGAATTGGAGCCTTCTCTTGTTAATATAAGTTCCTCTCCCTCAATTGATTTGGGGTGATGGTGGGAGACATCTCTGAATTTCTACTTCGGCTTTCATCATTAGTTGTACGAGGGGAGTCCCCTCTACTCCTATTGTCTCCTCCCTCTACCTTCAACCTCTCCTACCCAAGTCCTCAATCCCTCATAAAATTGGTGTAACTCCCCGTCCTACTCTAATAAGCCCAAAACTACAACAAAATTTAACCACACGTTCCTTGTACAATGGTGATCAATCCCCAAGAGTTTTTATTCCTAAATCTAAACCCAACGAACCCTACTTCTCTACCTTGAAGTTCTTCAAGGCCAACAATGGTGATTATCCTAAACCCAACCTAGAATGACTCAAAAATGAAGATAGAGACTCAAGAATAATAGAGAACAAGCTTTTAATGTCCAAAACACTAGCATCAAAACAAAACGGTAATTTTGGGGGGGGATTTTTGAAGTTTTATATTTTTTTGTGATTTTTTTAATTTATGAGCCTATGATTGGAAATCGTAATAATGAATTCTCAGCCTATGCTCTGATAGAAAATGATGCGATTGGGTTACGAATCACAACAAAAAAATAAGAGAGAAAGAAATAAAGAGAAGGATATGTTGAATCTTATGATAACTTACCAGTTTATGGGCAACAAGGGGCTTGATACCCTCACCTCCCAATTGAACCAATAAACTACACTAAAAATCCAATCAATCAACAAAAAGAATTCAACTTGGAATCCACAAACAGAGTCTCTTCAATTAATTTAAATAAAAAAGTCATGAAAGCAACCAAGGGAATCCACTCCTAATCACTCAACTACGATTACGCTTTGATAGTCACTATATTACTCTAAACGACTAACTATAATCTTTCAAAGCTTTCAAATGTATTTTCATCGAAGTCTAAATAACAAAATAGGAAGACCAGTTAGTTATACTAAACTAAGGTTATACTTATTACACTTGGGCCCAAAAGTGACCCAATATGCCAAAATAGTCCTACAAGTTTTAAGAAATATCACATTAGCCCTCAACTTTCTCACCGCCTACTTCTTAAGATCCTTAAACCAATTTTTGAATTCCACAAGCTTCCCACATATTGTAGACCACCAATTGGGGCTTGTACAAAGTCCTTCATGTATCATTCTTCTACATGGTAGCTTGCAAAATCTGGTGGGTCGTTGAAATAGGGCTTTCTCTTTTTGACCTCGATTCATTTCCCTAAATTAATCTAGGGTGATATGGAGATGTCTCTAAAGTCCTACCTCGACTTTCATCATGAGTTATGCAAGGAAAGTCCTCCCTATTTTTAGTGCCTTCCTAAAGCCTTCCCTCAACTTTCCCTATCCAATTCCTCAATCCCCCGTGAAGTTGGTGTAACTCCCCGACTTGCCCATGTAATCCATCCATCTTCGCATCCATCCTGTCAAACCTTTTATTCATCTTTCGAATTGTTGAGTGAAGAAATCTATCATATCTATGGAGTTCTCCCTTTCTTTAATGGTTTTAAGGTGTTGACAACATTTGTACCTGCAAAACTAGCACACAACATCATTAGAAAATGTCTCATGCTACTCATATGTAACTCTCACATTACCACTACCGGCCTCTTCTAAATTTACCTTCTCAATTCAATGATCACATATACTTTGCGGAAGAGTGATATTTCTAGAGCAGTTCAATGCTCAATCAAACAAGAACAGACAGGATACAAGAAGACACAATGAAAAAATGAGAAAATAATGAAAGAAGAAGTACAAAAGAAACAAACACTCAACTAGCAATCAAATATATGAAATGAAATCAATTATTTATGAGGTAGGATTTAGAACAAAAGGGAATTTTGAAACTAGGAACTCAAGATTGAAATGAACTAAAATGAACCTTGTTGAAGTTCAAATAGACTGGAAATTGGCGAGTCGTCCAGACCTGGACGGTTCGACATCCAAAAGGTTTTATTCTAGAAAAAATTGGGTGTTTAGGTGATGGATTGGGCGGCTTGCCTAAGGATGGGTGGTTCATTTGGCCTATTGCCCAGTAGAGTACGTGCTGCCCACTTTTTGCTTCAATTGGTTGGGTATGTTTGGCCAAATCCAACCTCCTTGGGTCTATGTCACCTAGTACCTGCTAAGTATAGAACCCCAAACATATTTTTTGCAAACTTGAAATAAGTGTTTGGATCAAAGGTACCTTTCTCCTCTCTTTTTCAATAGAACTTGTGAAGAACACTTTAAATTTTTAAAATTCCAAGTACCTCAACCCAAATTAAAGTCGTACCAAAATTTAGATATAGGTTCCAACTAGGTTAACAAACCATAATAGCGTTGAACCTTAATTTCCAACAAATCACAAGACCTATTTTGAGTTCTTCAAGCATTCAAGGTCCTTCAATGGAGAAATATTCACATCATTTCGGATTGACACCAAACTTGATGACTTGACTCTACAACACTAGAAGATCAATTACTAGTGTCCAAAATTAACAAATAACACAAAATTAAATTTTGAAATTTTTTAATTTTTCAATTTGTTTTGTGATTTTCAAGTTTGTGAACCTAGGATTGTAATTTGGCGAAATAAATTACTAATCTAAGCTTTGCTACTAAATGACATGATACTTACAAAACTCAAATCAAGTTTGAGGGATAAAGAAATAAAATAAAAGATATGTGGAATTCAAATCCAAATTATGAGTTTATGGGCAACAAGGAGCTAAAACACTTACCTCCCAATTGAACTCACACCTAGATTCAATCCCTAGTCACAATCAATTGAAAATAAGCACTTGAGATTCACAAATGAGTACTCTATTGATTGATAGGTAAAAGAAGCTATAGAGCAATTAACGAATCCTCCACTTAATCACTCTACTACAGGAACATTGATAAAATATAAGCTAATTCGGAGACTAAATTAATACTAGAAATCTTTCAAGCTTGTTTTTCAATGTTCATACATAATCCAATAGAAAATAAATCCTACTTGAAAGTATTTATAGCCTAAAATATTTATAACACATTTACCTAAAAGTGGCTTAAACAAGAGTTGATAAATAGCCAAAATGGTTCTCCATGTATGCCTGCCAGATTGTCTTGCTCTGGGCGGTTCTTATGGGCAACCCGCCCATGGTTGGTGGCTTGTCTTTAGTGCTATCCAAAACATGCCCTTAGACAGTCCACAATGCTAAGGGACGAAGGGAGTGGGCGAGTCGGCCTCCTCTGAGCAAGCCGTCTTTTTTGGTGCCTCAACCGTCCACTCTTCAATCTTGCTTCCATTTGGCTCCTCTTCTCCCATGGCCTTTCATATGTTGTATAACACCTCATGGCTTCCTCTTAGTGCCTCCAATGCCTCGATCTTTATAAAGATGCCTTGAAATCTTTGGAGTTCCTGAGCTTAGTTCTTGTGAAGGGCTTTGATGTAGTTGGGCTTTGATGGATCACATCAAACCAGGAGCTAATACACCTAACTACATTGATTTAAAAATTAATAAAATGGGAAAATTGGATATGAGTGAAATAAAAATATTTTAAGCACATATAGTATTAAGATAGGAAATTATGCCTAATGTTCACCATCCGGTCTTGAATTTTTTCCCCCAAATATTTGATTTTGATTTTTTGGCTTCACTTAATAACTCTTGCTCATTATGCAAACGTTCTAACTCTTGTCCATAAAGCAAATATTCATGATATTTTAATATATAGACTCTGGAAAGTTGACAAAAATTGTGCCTTATGGGAAAGAGTTACAAAATCTACCCTATGAAACATATCTACGTTCTCATTGTTTGTTACAAGGTAGAAGTTTATGACATTTTAAAACAACGAACCTACATAATTGATCAAAAGTTCTGTCTTATGGGTAAGAGTTAGAACGCCTACCTTATGGACAAAGATAATTAAGTGAGATAAAAAAAATCAAGACTTTTTTATAAAATCATTTTTATAATTTTTTATGGGGAACAAGATATGAAGACCTGCCCATTTTAGGGCGATTTTTGTACTTAACCGGTATTAAGACCTATTTCTTAAGCATTACCGTTAACATCTTTTTATCAGATTAACCCACTAAAGGCCCATTCTACCTGTGGAAAGTAATATGGGCCCATTTTGTCCATCAGCTGCAGCCCATAAGAGAGCTATATACCTTAGCACAATGCGAAACCTCAGCTTATCATAGCGGCAGAATTGTAAGGTCTCACAATACTCGCCGCCTACTCTCCTCTATCCTGAGTAAGGCTATTTTCTCTCTCCCTCCCGTGCTTAATTCTACTATATGTTTCTTCGTTCCGATTCTAAATTTACTTATTTCTGTTTGATCTGTGTTGTGATTTTCTTTTCTCTGGTAAGATTTTTACTTTGTATGAGTATTTTTATTGCTTATTAGGTGATCTATATCTAGATCTAGTCCAGATCTGCTTTTTATTTACAGTTATGCTCGTGAACAAACTAGGAGTTTTATTCATGTGAAGAATTTTTTTAATCGTAAGTTGAATCTTATTGAGTTGTTTGATGAGAAATGTTTAATCATTTGATGTTGTTGGTCAGGTTATACCTATGTTTATATAGTTCATGTTAGTACTCCGGAGGCTGTTTGCTTTTCCGTCAGTTGAAAGATGTGATTAAGCCGTTCCATTTCTGATGATTTCCCTGGTGCATAATATATATTGCATGCTGTTTGTGTGTGTTAAGTTACGTTGTTCATATGTGGATGTTTCCAGAGAAGGAGATATATTATACTAGATGCCATTCTACAAGCATAATGGACTAGTTGTTGTAAATGGTCTGAAAATGTTTATACCAGAGCCTTTTCTGCTGTGTGGTTTGATAAGCTTAATATCTCGTTGATGAGCCATTTTTTTTCTTTTTGGAGTCTTGACACGTTTTAAACATCATAGTTTAGTTATAATTGAATAGACAACTTTTTAACCATCTCCTTCTGTTGTGTGTGTTTATCCTCAACACAGTCATTTTGTTCTGTAAGCTTCATTCATATGATATGCTCTGTATCACTCTCTTGAATTAGCCTGTGTTTGTTAGTTGGTGATTCAGAGCCACATGGATCTACACTTAGGTGAATAAAGTGTGCCTTGATTGATGTTTTTTAACATTTGTTTTGATTTCAATTGGCAGGAACAAAAAGTGATTCTTAGTTACGTTAACAATCATTCAAGATGGTGAAGTTCACAGCTGAAGAGCTTAGAAAGATTATGGACTTCAAGCATAACATTCGTAATATGTCTGTTATTGCTCATGTGGACCATGGTAAGTAACTAATTTAATATTATTAGCATTGCTTATCTAAATTCTTACTTGTGAAATTGTTATCCATGTCAAATTTGTGAGGGAACTCTGTTGTGATTGCTTGTGATCATCTGGAATCAATCTTGCCATTGAAACAACCTTATATGTCATTTGTGGTGGTACAGTTTTGCTTAATATTGTTTCATTAGTTCTCTTCTCCTTTGCTTTTCAATGGAACTGATTCCTTGTAAATAGTAACCGCTTTAGTTTAACTGATCAGATGATGAGTAGGAGTTTCTAATTATGTGGTACATTTAACCTGACAGGGAAATCTACTCTTACCGATTCTCTAGTGGCGGCTGCTGGTATCATTGCTCAGGAAGTTGCAGGTGATGTCCGAATGACAGATACACGTGCAGATGAGGCTGAGCGTGGTATCACCATCAAGTCCACTGGTATATCACTTTACTATGAGATGAGTGATGAATCCTTGAAGAACTTCAAGGGAGAGAGAAATGGGAATGAGTCTCTCATCAACCTCATCGATTCACCTGGGCATGTTGACTTCTCATCTGAAGTGCCTGCTGCTCTTCGCATTAATGATG
>JBDJHY010000106.1:8419848-8430933 GCA_039654485.1 Withania somnifera | reverse complement strand
TAAAAAGATTTACTTTTTTTCCAAAAAATTAAAAAAAATTTTTGAGCAGTGGGGTTGGGGGTGGGTGGGCTGGTAGGGGGTGAAATGGCTGGGTTTAAAAAACAACCTAGTTTTTTTTTCACAATTTTTTTTAAATAAAAAGCATTTTGGGGGTGGGGGTGGGGGGCTTGGGTAAGGGATGGGGGCAGGAGAGGGGGAGGAGCTTATTTTTTCTTTTACAAAAAAAAAAAAACATTAAAAAAAAATATTTTGTGGTTTGGGGTGATGGGTATGAATTGGGTTAAAAAAAGTTCATTTTAATTTTGACAGAAACTAAAAAAAAAAAAAATAATTGGGTACTGTGACTGCGCATGGCAAAAAAATACTCAGTTCTTGTTTTTCATAAAAGAATTTTCCAAACATCACAACTTATCTTTTAAAGTGGTACGAATATTTGAAATTTGTTTTTCCTACTTTGATTAAGGAAGTTATTTTTTTTAATTTGAAGAACGTTATTTTCCTAAAAAAAAATATTTTTCAAATTTTTTAGTGAAACAAACATAAAAAAATAAAAATATATTTTCCTTAATACGGAACACAACACACCAATCGCTTACTTTCTGCTAAAACATTTCCTACACACCGCACACCCTTTGTTGAACCCTTTATCTTCAAAAGGTAAGAAAGTGATACTTTTGTACAGGTGAGGCAATATAATAAAAAACATATTCTCAAAGCTTTGTCCCTTACAAGGTTTAAGCTTGGCGCGCAAAAATGTTAGATGCCAACGACTGGGTTGTTCTTTAGGATATTATGAGGGATTATGATACAACATGATGAGGGAGGAGTATAATACAACTAATTAACAAGAAGCAAAATATATAACAATGTCATGTCTAACAGGAATATAACATTTTTACATCAGGAACTACATTGCACTAGTTAGAAGGAAGATGGATGGAGGAAGAGAGACGACTAGTGCATGCCTTTGTGTCAGACCCAATGTGGTCTGACCCGTCTCCAGACTTCATGCATGGCAAGAACTTAGTGCGCGCCTTAAATATGTATCCCTCTGTCCCCTGCCCCCTCGCTCCTTGGTAATCAAGATAATTAAAGCTTATATAGAATTGTGTGAGTTGCTGTCACTATTTTTAGGCTACCTATGCAGCTGATATGGATTTTGATTTCTGCCGGGGAGGTATACGAAGGCACGCCTTCATTGTGTCATATGCTGTGAAACCAATTGCCACAGAGGGAACAATCTGCCAACAAAATCGAAGGAAGTTTTGGTGAGTTACTCAAGAAATCTAGCAACAAAATATATGGTACATCTCTAACTAATACTAGACAGTAGATCTCATCCGTCTTGGAATGAAAATTTGCACTATCTTCTAGTCAAATGCTAAGATATGATTCTTCTTTTGCTATCTACAGATGCGACAAACAAATCCAAATTTAAATATGGGTCCTTGTTAGGAAGAGCAGAAGTGTGACTTCTCTCCAGAAACATACTTGAGGCAGAAAAAAATTTCTGCTGAACATACTTCTTTAGGTGTAATAGAAGATTGGGGTTCAATAATTCAATGGTCATGGAAATATTCTTATCTTCACCCCATTTCAGCTCCTTGTTTCCACTCAGCAGGTTGAAGAAATAAATCATAACACGAGCTGGGAAAGGAAAGGTGATGACAACTAGTTATTCAGGGAAATGGGAGGGACCTATAGATAGTTTTTAGTTTTTAGGAGTGACAAACTGACAAGGATAATAACTAAACTTTAGGTCATGCAGAAAGGACAATTTTGTCAAGAGACGGGTTAAATCTGATATTTAACAGGACCCAAATGTCATATCTTGATGTTTCTATACTCTTCGAGATAAAGTATAAATGACTAATTGACTGTTTTTCAAATGTCAGCTGTATAGGGTGTAAATGAACAAAATGAAATCAGAATTAGCTAACAATAATTGGGGAATTTACACATTTATTCAGAAGTTTATTTAATTACTAAACCCCACTGAAGTGACATGAAAGGGAACACCTTAATGGGTCTTCCTACAAACAGTAAGGTAATTTGCATTGTGCAACTAATTCAATCAACAAAGATAATCTATATTATATTAAAAATGTGAAGGTCCTTTGAAAAATCATTTGAACTTTTGCCCTTCATTGAAATTCTTGCAATAGACAAAGTCGTCATTTAATATTTTTTTAATATTTAAAATTATAAATATAACCGAATTTTATGTAGTCACGTTAAATAACTTTTCTACTTTAATTCCTTGTAGATTTAGGACTCTCTTCTTGGTTCATTCCACGTTTCACTGAAAAAGGTTACTTAAAAGAACAAAGATTTCCATGTTAGTAATACAAGCGCCCTATAAAAGAAATACATGAGATTCTTTGGAAAACAATAGCATGCCACAAAAGAAAAGGTCACTTTATCTGGATACCCCAACATATGAGAAGACGTTTAGTTTCCTACCACAACAAAGTCGGACCTTTTAGGAGTCTTATGTTATTAAAAATTTTCAAAAAAAATTTACATTAACAAAATCACGAAACACTATTTTATTTGAACTTTTATTGGAGTTAGAATTTTTTATTTTGTTTATTAAATTAATAGGTTTTGAATCTCCGCAAGTGAAAATTTGGTAACTATTAAAGCTTCGGAGAAAACTTTCAAAAAAGGGTCATTAAAAATGATGATCGAACTTTTTGCCTTCATTAAAAGACCCTAATAATAGGCAAAATCATTATTCACTAATTTTTCTAATTTTTAGAAATTTAAAATCAACAAAAAAAAATGACTATTAAATATTTCACTATTGAATAATGTACTAAATTCCTCTTTTTCAGGAATCATAGGTATGGGTTTTAAAAACAATTAATGAGGGGCAGGTTCAGGTCTATCAAGGTTCAAGCAAAATAAAAGCCAAAAAATGATATTTCTAAAATATTGCAAAAGAAAACCCCAAAAATATGTTATATTACATGGTTTTTGTAAAAAAAAAAAAAAAAATTGTGAAACTCCATATGCATTAAATTACGGGGTAATACTCCCCAATTCCTAGAAAATAACACAATGTGTGTTAATAGTATATAATAAATGAGCAAAAAAAGAATTTATCTATACTACACATCTACAAATATCCGCACATAGCGAGATCTTAGTGTACTAGGCTGCTTTTTTTTACACACCTACAAATAGAAAATAAATTCAATAGTAAAAACTGTATGTAATCTAATAGTTCAATTTTGAAAGTGAAGTAAATAATGTGTGGCAGGGTGGAGCGGGTTTATGCGTGACCGGACGAGTTGAAAACACATAAAAATGCAATGTGCAGCGGGGTGGGGTGGGTTGAAAACTTTGTGGGTTAAGGCTCAACCCGCCCCACCCCCACCCAGCCCAGCCCGGCCCCATTGTCATCCCTATTTCTCGCATTCATCTAATTTCAATTTGGAGTTGAGTCTCAGGATAGAGTTTTGAGTCGAGAGTCAGGTTCGACAACTAGATCTCACGCTACAGTCAGGTCCTAGATTGAGAGTTAGGGTCGAGTAGTAGATCAAGAATCAGGGTGGGGGTAAGATCCCGAGTCGAGAGTCAGGGTTGGGTCCCAAATCAAGAGTCAGGGTTAGATTCTAGATCAAGATTCAGATCCCAAGTTAGGGTCGGAAATTATAGTAGGGTCCCAAGTCAGGAGTTGAGAACAGATTTTAGGTCGAAAGTCAAGGTCATATCTTAGGTATGAAGTCAGGATCGAGTCTGGAATAAGAAATCGGGGTAGGAGTCGTATCTCGAGTCGAAAATCAAGGTCGGATCTCAGGTTAGGTCCCGAGTCGGGAGTGAGTGTTGGTTCTCGAGTAGAGACTCGAGAGTCAGTGGTCGAGTCACAAATAGAAATCAAGGATCAAATAGGGTCTCAAGTTGGGAGCCAAGGTCAGGTGCTGAATCGAATGTCGGGGGATGGATTTCGAATACTAAGTCAGAGTTAGGTTCAACATTGAGAGATAGGGTCGGGTTTTGATCCCAAGTCGGGAGTGGGGGCCAAATCACGAATCACGAATCAAATATCGAGTTAAGAATCAAAGTTGTATCTCGAATAGGGGTCGGTCTCGAGTCAAGGTCAAGTCTCATTTCGGGAGTCAGAGTTGGATTCTGAATCGGGAGTGGGAAAGCCCGGTTGATATCGATGTTGGATCACGATTCGATGTCGAAATAGGGACTGAAAGTCGAGTCTAGAATCAAGGTCAAATCTTGGGACCCAAGTCTTGAATTGGGATTGAGTGTTGATTCTTAAATCGGGGTCGATGTTCAGAGTGGCAGTTGGGTGTCACGATTAAGACCTGAATCTCGGATGGGGATCAAGATTCGTGTCACGTGTCGAGTCGTTAGTCAGGGCCAAGTCCGTTGTCAATATTTCTTTAAATTATATACCTAAATGTTCTTGGGATAATATTTTCTCCTGTTTTACCAAACATTAGAAAATAAGTAAGAAAATCACTTATTTTTCAAGAAATATCTATTTTCAAATTCTATAAGGCGCGTCCAATAAGTACTCTATAAGACGTGTCCAACTATTAAACTCTAAGATCCACTAGGATTTCTTGAAAATTATATTTTTACTAGTGAACGTTAATGATCTTACAAAATAAGACAAAATAATCAGGAGTACGTTTTGTAACTATATACTTCTCTGTGTAAGAGCTTATTAGGCTTCAAAAGGCTTAATATTTTATGCATGTTTCCGTGCTAACACTCAGTCAACAGAGTTATTTTCGTAAAGAAAATATAAGTATGTAGTGTTTAATTTATGTAATTCTACTTCTAATTAATAACGACCGAAATTGAAAGATTTGATCTTCTGATGGTTAATAATTGTTTTTTGCTTCAACACTAGTTAGATCACTATTATATATAATTGGATAACTACCTAAAACCAGTTATAACTACTCACCAAAATGTGATATTTATTGAAAAACTTAAAAAAATTTGAAGAGTGTCAAATATTTCTCAATCTTACATTCAATGAATTCTATTTTAGATAAAAAATAGTTGAATGTTCTCCTATAGTTAAAGCTACTAATCAAAGTGTTGATCAATTAATTTTTTAAATAGTATACTTAAATATGGATTCACGCTCAAAGTATATATACACTAAACTAGTAAATCTAAAAAACAGTTATCAAACATAAGAGATAAATATACTAATTTGTCAATTCTTCCCCATAGGAAATGTCACTTCTATTATTAACTTTATGATCCTTTCAGCAACAAGAACTTATCACAACACTATAGTTGGGGCAAAATGGGTGCTTTAAGCACAGGATTTTGCTTTAGGTCTGCTGTTCATTCACATTTATCTTTTTTCATTTCTGCATGTTAAACAGCATTCAAGTTTCAAAATGTATTTTCACTAAATTTTAACCCAACTCCCAAATGAAGTGCCAAAATGTGTATTATGGGCAAGATATATAGCACTCAAAATTGGGTCAACCAGAAATTCTTTAAAAGACAACTTAAAAAGATGAAGTTTTACTGAAAAGGCTACTACTAAACTGAACTTTTTACCTTCATATAATTAACACTGAGCCCTGCAAATAATTGTCTCCAACCTTGATTACGAATAATTGAAGAAAGTCCATCAAATGTGTTCCTGTATCTGGCTCTGTCTTGCATTGAAGGTTGCAGATCCTCTACCTGAATAAAACATATTTTCATTGTTTATTAATTCGTATGCACAAGTGACATGCTCAAAATGTGTGGAAAACTTAAGTACTTCACTGCATTTGTATGTACAGTGCTAGTGCACAATACTTTCTTTGTTCCAGTTTTTGGCATATTTCCTTTTTAATCTGATACAAAATGAGTGATTGTTGTATATTTGAAAACAATTTAACTTTAAACTTCCCCATTTTACACATAATGAGATGATATTACAGCCATTAGCCACATAAATGTCATGACATGTATAAGACCACAAGTTCCAAAAGTGCTTCCTTCTTTCTTAAACTCTATCTAATCAAACAGGTTCAAACGAAACACTTAATGAGATGATATAATAGCCATTAGCCACACAAATGTCATGACATGTATAAGACCACAAGTTCTAAATGTACTTGCTTCTTTCTTAAACTCTCTATCTAATCAAACAGGTTCAAATGAAACGAAGGGAGTAGATTTTAGTAAGGCTTCCAGGATTTAGTATAAATGAATATAATTATACTCTATTCAGAAGTGCAGATGATGCACAGAATTACTAATTACTCTATTCAGGATATAGAATGGGCAAATTACAGGGAATTATTTTAGGGCATAGATACAGGCACTCATTCAATCAACAAAAATGCATAGAGGTCACATTGAGTTATGCCATGTCTTTTGTGATACCTGCATCTGCCTCCTAACCACGTCCACTGGATATGTAAATGTCTGACCCAATAAACCAGCTATAGCTCCACATGACAGGCGCATCAAAATCGAGGATTGGTGCTCTTCGGGAACATGCCTCTTTAATTCCTCATAAACGAAAAACTTCAATCCAGCATAAGGAAGAATACCAATAAGGGTGGGCCCTGCTCCATATATAAATTGAGTCATTTGTGTATAGTCGATATTCATAAAGAATTAAATCCACAAGCCATTTATGCAAAGACCTAGGCAATGCATGTACAAGTACAACCATGGACATCAAGAGGAAAATTATAAGTTAGGGAGGCACAGTAGATTTTATAAATGAGAGACAGTAATCTAAACCTTCACAAAAAAGAACAATTAAACTTACACTTTTATATAGATTGTTATTTTATTTTTTTTGGAGTGTTCTCAGATTTTGTCCATTTTCCTTATTGAAAATTTTGTTTCTTATTGTTTATTTTCTTTTTGAATTTCATACTAATTAGAGGTGCCTAGGACTCTCGTTTATTGATATGAAATCCCAAATTACCAAAATATAAAATTTTCTACTTTTGAGTCCATCTATTTCTAGCTATAATAAATTTCAGCTTATACCCAATAAAACTATAATATGGCATAGGACAATTAAACAAGTAACACGAAAAACACAGGTCATAAGTTTCTGATTTTTTCCAACATCACAGTAAAGATAAAAAATACAAAGTACTTTAAACAAAACAAAACCCAAAATTTATTGTCTAAATTTAGTATGAAAGTCTACTCATCCTTTTTGATTGAGGATGTAATTTCAAGGTATTTCAATATGATGGTATTTCAAAAAATTTATTTGTAGCAAAAACAATTCAACATTCTGTTAATTCTGCATTCCCGAAGAAAAGAACTACAGATAGGAAAGGAAATTGGAAGGTAGAGTCTTGTTGGTCCTATCTGGAATTACAGAAGTGAGGCTGGCAAAATCAAACCCAACCTACCAAACCAATTTAGGTTTGGGTTGATTATTGACCTGCCCATTTGTTAATTCGACACATAAAAAATTGGATTAATATGTAACCCAAATTGACCCATGAAAAATCATGTCCAATTTTTTTAATTTTATTTCTGTGTTATATATAATCATAATAAAGAAAGAAAAATTGTTAGGTATTTAAGTTTATAAAAGAACAAACAAAAGCAATTAAAACTTAATAAAAATTGTGCGCCTTGGGTTATGACCTGTTACCTAACCCGTTTTAACCTAAGCAACTTTGGGTCGAATTAGATCTTGATCCTTTCGTTTTTTTGACCCATTTTGACCCACCCAAATTTGACCCAATTGCCACCCCTACACTGAAGCACCATGATACCATCAATCAACAACTTTACTCCATAGAAAAAAGAATGGTTTCATGAGTTCCCGAAAATAAGAAAATCGGAGAATAGAAATAACAAGAACAAAAAGAATGACCAGGGCTGGTATCAAACTCAAGTATCATGAATATGCAATCAAAAATTTGATGCCTATGGTTATCTGTCACGATATTCACTTCTAATATATCCAAAATATAGCTGAGCATGCTTCAAAAAGTTAGGTCCTTCGTGTTTTTAAAGTTCTATCTCCTAACTAATTGCAGATGAGTCAATAAGGCAGTATAAGTTCATTATTCAATATGAACTAATAAAGAACTTACCTACACCTCGATAAAGTGCACGGAGTCCTCCTTCCTTGTAGACAGCCTCTAGGACATTTTTAGTGCCATTATATTGAGGATGAATGTGAGTTGGTCTACTGCCATTCCCCAAGTTTCCTCTTGCGTCCTTAACCTAAAGAAAGATAAAGGAAGAACAGGAACACAGTTGATAGCCATCCAAACAGTTTAATGCCATAAAAATAGGCAAAGTATGATAGCATCTAAGGAAACTCTACTTTATTGAAGGACAAGGATGAATCTTCAGAGACTCCAAGGAGGCCCGTAACAAGATCTCAACCAAGGAGTTTAATGGCAAGGTCAATGAGCTTCAATTGCAGATCCAAAGGTGTTCTGTTACAGAAGAAAAGTTCAAGCCCAAGGGAGATGAATTGTCCAAACGTTACAATTATTTGGTGGCCTAAGTTGAAGTCCAAGAGGAGGAATATTGGAATCCAAAATTCAGCCTTGAAGAGGCCCAAAAGTGATGCAGAAAAGAATTTTCAAATCAGCCCAAAAGGAGGCCATTTTCAGCCTTTAGTGGAGCTAAAATCAGCAGCCCAATTGAAGCCCAAATCGGGCTCAAAAGCCACAACCAAGGGAGCCCAAAAAGAACTAATTTCAGCCACAATTATTAGTGTTTTAGCTTTTACTTGGCCACCAAGCTAAGATTTTATTTTCCTATGTTATAAGGTTTTAAGATTTTTTTAGGGCTAGCAGCCACCTTTTTTTATTCTATAAATAGAAGTCCTTTATCATTCATTAAAAACACACAACATTGATGTTAATAATATTTGAGAGAGTTCTTTTGGACCTTTGTGACTTGTTCTTTGAGAATTTATCTTTAGACCTTTACTAGTTTCATAATTTAAGGTATAAAGTTAATCGTTCTTGTGATATCTTTGATTCCTTTTTGGTAATACTTTAGAAGTTGATTATTTCATATACTAATTATTGTCTTAAGTCCGTCAAAATCTAAATCTATCGCATTGATTCATTTCGTAAAGGCGTTAGATTTCCTTCCATAATCTACGCGTTGATACTTGGATCTTGTCAATACTTTAGAATATCATATTATTGAAAGTTTTTGGATCGTTCCTTTGAATTTCCCATATCTTTATCTTTGTTGTTTTAGTTCTTTTTGCTTCCGCACTCTAATAGTCAATTCTATATTTGTGATCTCCCTATCATCACAGTTATCAAAGTATGCCAATAGTCGAAGGTTAAAAATTATATTTTGTTTGATCTGGTGAACCTACATGAGAATGAGTATAAGAGAATATAGAACCATTTGCAAAGATCATTAGTGCAAAGTAATATTTTTGGAGGAAATCTGCCATATACAAGAAACAAACAGAAAGGCCAACGTGGAGCACAACACACAAGCAGGATAGATTCTTTCTTAACCTAATTCCTGATAATTTCCCAAGATGCTTTATCTATAAGACAAGCTCGAGCAGAAAACTGATAACAGGATGCAACTTTTATTGATTAATGCAGTAGGATGGAGTTTCACAAAGGATCTAACTTGACAAATTAACCAGGAATACTGATACCAGCATGCAACTTTATTGATTGATGCAGCAGGATGGAGTTTTACAAAGGATCTAACATGTCAAATTAAACAGGAAAGAAATCCTCAGTTATGGAGTAATTTGAGAGAGACAAAGAAAGAGAAGTGATGGATCATTCCTCCATCATATACGATTTTACATGAGTATGTAATAAAATTGGGAAGATAACCCATGATAGTTTGCACATCTTAATGAAATAACAAGGTCTAATGCCATTTTTATGAAGTCTAAAATAAGATAGAGCTATTCATCCTACTAAAGCAAGGTAATTGGTGAGTGCTGCTAATCAGACCGATTTCCAACTTTGCCAGGGCGTGTTAATGGAAAAATTGCTTATGCAAAGCACAAAATAAGCAAAAAAAAACTAGCTATTGCAAAATAATAAAAGTGTCAAATACAATCAGACATGTAAAGAGAAAAGAAAGAAAAATAAATATTTTAACCAATTTAGCACCTGATAAGCCAGTTTGGTCCGAGCCAAATCAAGGGGATATGTACATAAAACAGCAGTTCCTCCAGATGCTGAGCCAGCCAAAAGATCTACCACAGGTCCTGTTCCTAAGGCAGAGTAGTTATTCAATATCCATCCTCGATACCGCTCATAGGTCATGTAATGAAGTGCAGCATATGGGACAATTCTGAGAACACTTGCTCCATTTCCTCTACAATACGCCGTGTAATGAAGTGTCATGAATAACATATACTTCCACAAGAAACTCTAGCTTTTGTACAGTAAAATTTAAACTTACTTGTAAAATCCAACAACACCTTCATGCTTCAAAAGCTTCTTTAGAGATTGATAGACTCCAAGGGCATGAAATCCTTCAGTTCTTGTCTACAAGAATTAGGGAGAAAAGACAGCAGGAGGAAGTTAGGAATGCCATAATGAATGAAACTGAATCAAAGGCATAAATTACTGGATTAAAAAGCCATGCAAAGAGTGTAAAGAAAAAAATATACACAATCACCATCTGGCATATGCATTCAAGTGGAAATACAAGAAGCCAATGGAGGATAGAAAACAACTGAAGAAGATCAAAAGAAAACAAAACTAATGACTTAAAGAATCTGCTAATAAAAACTTCCCTTAGAGCATTCATAGAGCTAGAGTGGTGCGAATGTTTTTCGTTGATGCAATCCATAAATACTCCAAACAGACTACTCGAACTAAATGTATATAGTCTAGAGCAGATCAAAAGAAAATCCCTGAGCATAATATACCACTAAACAAAATCATTCAGTTTGTGGAGGACCAGTATAAGTTGGCATAAAAGTGATCAGATTAAAACATGGGAAGCTAGATAGAACAGTCTGTCTGTTCGGTTTTCTCTATATTATCGTTTTCCTATTTTGGGGGTGAGGTCACCTGCAGAAGTATTTTGACACGCTCCAATGGGGCAACTGAAGTTTTAGCAAATGCACCAGCAGCTCCTCCAGCAATCAGCTCCTTC
>JBDJHY010000106.1:8391269-8404047 GCA_039654485.1 Withania somnifera | reverse complement strand
GGTTGCCATGCTTAGGGTAACTTATTCTACAGGGGTAAAAACTATTGGGACACATAATAAGCAACCTGCAGCCCTAATAAAAAGACAATTTTTGTCCTTTTCGATTGTTGGGAGTTTTGTAATTTAAATACCACCCTATTCCTTTTTCTTGTTTTCCCCATATATATAATCATGACGACGCGACTCTCCTCTCTATGATACGTAATACCTCCTCTGGCCCTCATCTTTTTTTATTAGGAGTGTTAATTAATATTTCTTAATTACTCCTTAATTGTTTAAAGATTGAGAATTTAATCACACCTAAAAGCTGTGGGGGAGTCTATGAGTTCTCTCTGTATCATACATATAAAGACTTGTTGATTTCTTGATCGTATGTCGTCTTGTTAATTTTTGATCAATCTAAGCAAATATCTAGATTGTCGTGTACCTTGTCTTGTATCTCACTCCTTTGCTTTTTATTTTTATTTCTTCATACTCCATTTACACGCACAGCGCCGAACAGAAAGATTCTGTAAAGGTGGTTTTT
Organism: Withania somnifera; assembly: GCA_039654485.1. Lineage (NCBI taxonomy): Eukaryota > Viridiplantae > Streptophyta > Magnoliopsida > Solanales > Solanaceae > Withania > Withania somnifera. The sequence continues at coordinate 8,403,521 of JBDJHY010000106.1, read as the reverse complement.
TTCCGGAGATTGAATCAAAAGGGTTCGAAAGTTTCTTCAATGGAAAGCAATAGTAGAAGCAAGTTCAAGAGCATTTGTGTTTTCTGTGGAAGCAATCCTGGCCACAGGAAAGTCTTCAGTGATGCCGCTATTGAGTTGGGTAATGAATTGGTTAGTCTTGATTCTTGAATCCTTAAGTTCTTGTTTGAATTTGGTTGACTCTTAATCTTCTTTCCTAGTTCTTCGGTTTCAACTTTCAAGACTGTAGCTTTGGATCAGTTTGGATTTGTGTATCTGATGCTCTCTTACCTTTCTACTCTGCTAATCTCATTATAGTTTTGAAACAGGATTATGTGACTTCAAATTCCCAACTCTTTGCAAAATATGTTGATTTTGTTTTGGTTATACTGCAGGTGGTTCTTTTATTGACATTCTAACAGTATTGTTTTTTGGTACTCTGGGTAGTAGGCATTGACTTTCTTAACCATTGCTGGAGTGCTATTCCCATAAAGAAAGTGACTTGGCTTTGAACGTTTCAGATTTAACTCATCTAGTCTATTGGTGTTTCATTTGACTTTGATAATGCTTCCTGCAGGTAAGTAGGAAGATTGACTTGGTCTATGGTGGCGGAAGTGTTGGATTGATGGGGTTAATTTCCCAGAGAGTCCATGAGGAAGGTCGCCATGTCCTTGGGTAAGCCAAATATTAAAATTTTCAAGTTTACAGCGGCAAATTATATGTGATATCTATTTTTCTAGTTCTGCCGTAGGATTTCAACTCATTCTTCATTGCTCTGAACATGCAGGGTTATCCCGAAAGCTCTTGTGCCTATTGAGGTAAATGAATATTAATTTGTAACTCAAATTTTGCAATCCTCTTTTTTGGAAGGGGGTGGGTGGGTGGGAGGGAGTAATGAAGTTGCTTGAAACTTGTTTTATATTACTGCTATTTCTTCAACTTGGAGTTTTTCTTTTGCTGAAAATTTCAACTCAGATTTCACAATTATCTCAGCTATAATCTCTCTTTACTCCCCTAATTTGTTATTATCTTATATTCTGTTTGCTTGGAGCTTTCCTTAAATGAAATGTTGTCATGGATATGAAATTGTTCTGTATGATATCCCTAATTACTGATAGCTTTAAAGTGCCAAAGTGATCTCACATCGAAATTGGTTTAAACATGAAATTTTGACATTTTTTTCAACTGCAGATTAATCATTCACTCATAGCTTCATCAAAGATAATTAATGATTCTTTCATAGAATGCATTTTGCTCAGAGTTTAATTGAAATGTTTGTGTGGTGCAGCATCTGATAGTAAGAAATAATTTTCTTTACTCGTAGAACTTTGGTTTTGCATTCTGTGATGTTGTCTTGATTGTAAACGTTACACTTTCAACCTGATTTGCTGACAGATATCAGGTGAAAGTGTTGGTGACGTAAGGATTGTTTCGGACATGCATGAGCGGAAAGCTGAAATGGCCAGTCAGGCTGATGCCTTTATTGCACTTCCAGGCAAGTATCCGTAAGAGTACATTTGAGATACATATGCTCTCAGGCAGTTGTCAAATTGCTTTTATTATGGTCAGGCGGATATGGAACCATGGAGGAGACTCTAGAAATGATTACATGGGCACAACTTGGAATACACAAAAAACCGGTATTCTATTGCATTACATTTGTATAGTTTGACTTCTACCTGTAAGATATCCACCATCTTAATCTCTTCTGCAGGTTGGTTTGCTAAATGTTGAGGGTTATTATAATTCTTTGCTTACACTATTTGATAATGGTGTTGAAGAAGGTTTCATTAAGCCAGGGGCTCGTGACATTGTTCTTGCTGCTCCTACAGCCAGAGAGCTTTTAAGCAAGATGGAGGTACTAACTTTGCCTAATTGCATATATTTGATTGTTATGTTTAAAAGTACACCTGGATTCAATCAGTCTTTGAGTTTGGTACTCTTTCTTCACCAGGATGATCACCATCTTTACTCTGAAATAAATCTATCCAACACAGAAAGTTTTGAATGACATAAGGAATATATACTAATATCTATTATCATTTTCTGGAAATAGTCTTTAAATGCTCCAGCTACAAAGATTTTATTCGCAAAGTAATCTCTTCTCGTGGATTTACCAGTTAAAGGTGGAAATAAAAAAATGCTCAACTATGTGCTATGAAATGATAGCTTTTGTAGCTGACTGTACTTTCGGTTCACCTGTTTTATGGAAGATTGAAAATAGTTACTGTTGGTTTCTGTTCATTTCTCTTGTTGTCACTAGTTCTATAAAGTTAAATTTTGATATGTTAATCCTTCTGCCAGGAATTGATTACTAATTGTCCACCTTCCATTTATATGAGAGCTTTTGTGAAATTATTGGTATTTACGAGTGCTGTCGATGAGTCTGATTTTTTTCGTCAATTTGCAGCAATATACTCCTTCACATGACCATGTTGCTCCCCATGAAAGCTGGCACACGGAGGAGTTGGCTTATTCAGGAGAACAGTCTCCAGAACAAAATACACTCTCCAGTTAGGCCAATCTTCACAATAGAAGTCTGATATGGTTCATCATCATTGTGTGCTCTTGTCATTCTTTGCGGTTACATTTAGTACGGTAATTGTTGGTGCTTTGCATAAGCTAACATTGATTCATAAAATGGTCAATGGATGCAATATTATTTAGGCTGTTACCACCTGTAACACCATTCTTCTAAAAGAAGCACTGAGTATTACGTAACTGGGTGGCAGTGAATAAGGTTCATTACTTGATGCTCATCAACGTGGAAGTTATTAAAGGAACCTTCTTTCTCAATGAGTTTAAATCAGTTTAATTGTAATCTACATCACTGAAAAATAATTTGTATTCTTTACTAGAAACTCCATTTACTTAAACATTTATGGTCAAAAGGTAATAGCCTTTTTTTCAAAATTTTGTGCTCTCAGCTATGTGAGGAGAAGCCTGTTAGTGAAGCTCAACTAATGGAACTCTGTCATAGCTCTTGTACTTTCAACGTGAACCATTTCTTCTCCTAGTCAAAGGTTGCCCTCCTATAATTTTCAGCCGCCTTCCAAAGCTGGAGTTTACCCTTGTGTACTTAAATTTTTGGAGAAGGATGAAATTTTATTACGGGGTGGTTAGCCTCCAAATTGGTTGAGCGGTGCTTGTTTCCTGCAACTAGTTAAAAGGACTTGGGAACCTTGAGGAGATACGTGTTTTTGAGGCCGAAAAAGTCAAACATTGAGAACTGGAGGGCGTTTAGCTAAAAGCTATGTTCTTGTTGCTGTGTTTGTACAATATTTAGCTTAAAACTCTCTGCTTGTTGCTGTGTTTGTATTCAAATTACCCTCAGAGAAACATAAACCTGTGTCCAGTAATCTACTCTTAGGTCCTCCTTCTGTTTGATTTCAGTCGTTTGCCAGGAAATATTGAATCATTAGGCTTCCATGCTTGTAAAATGAAAAAAAGCTTAATGTAATTACATTTATGACATGTCTTAGAGATGAGTGACTTGCTTAGTTCTTGAGATGTTGGAAAGTGAAGAGTTCGACTTTATTGACTAGAAGGTTGTATAGTGTAATTACTTTTACATTGTACTAGCAAAATGACTTTATTGACTTGAAGGTTGTATAGTGTAATTACTTTTACATTGTACTAGCAAAATGACTTAGGGGCAAGCAAGTACCAATAATTGCTGGGGACATTGCTAGAAGAGGGAAATGTACATGGATAATTCAATAACTTCTTTTAGTACTACAAGTGGAAAGAGGGTGAGCGCAGGAGCTATGGGATGGGTGGAGTGCAGTGGAGGAAAAGGGGTACATGGATAATTCAATAACCTCTTTTAGTACTACAAGTGGGAAAAGGGTGAGCACAGGGAGCTATGGTTAAAGGTCTACTAGCTAATCAGTATAGAACAAGTGGAAACACCCATGTCCCATGTCTTAGGAACCCAACTCAGCTGTTTCAGAAATAAGGTTCATGTTTGTGGCCTTGTTTTGAAGGATGTGGGGGGACTTCTCTTTATTGGATTTGCCAACTGCAGCTCACATGCAATTTTCCACAGATGAAGTACTTGGGGGGCCAATTCTCTTTAGACTACTAATGTTCATGTCACTTTCACTTATTTTATAACATGGATGTTATATTCCGTGGACATGGCAGCATTTTGCTTTGCTATTATTGCCTTTTAGAATAGTTGGGGGTCAGTTGGTACATTTTGAGTTAAGAATGCACCATTTTTATTACTCGTTTCTTTCACTTTCTACTGATCTCATAAAACCAGTTAACCTTATTTAGAGGCAGTGGATTTTGAGTTGAAAGGGATGGTTCTGAAATGCATATCTGACTCTACACTCATTACGTTTTACATACATATATAGTGTTCAAGCTGAAAATTATGGGTTTTTCGCAAACGCACATTGGATAGCTACTACCAATAAACCCCATTTGATGAGATTTTCATCATACTGCGATTATTGGCTGTGTGATTGTAGTTACTAGTCTGTAGTTATATAGGTACTTCTATAGGTTAGAATCCAGCATTTTGCAGCCCTTTAATGTGTTTTTTGGCGAAAGTGGAGAGAATCTTTCGATCTGATGATATCACTAACACTCCAAGCTGTTTAGAAAAAGATGTTTAGTGCTGGTGAAGTTTGGACCCCAAACAGCCATCGAAAAGCCATTGACTATTCATCAATAAATAAAAGTAGCTAAAATCAACAGTTGAGTTGACTGTCAAGGTATAAATGCTGGCCAGTTATAAGTGTAGGTCCCTGATTCTTGCAGGGAGAATCAAAGGACAATTTAAGTCGGGCTCAATTCAAACATCTTCTCTTTGTTTTGCCTATTTTTCTTATTTGGGCAACATCAATGCATCTCAATTGAACTTCTTCTCTTTGTTTTGCCTTTTTTTCTTATTGGGCGACATCAATGCATCTCAATTGCATTAAAATCAACAGAATAAAGAATCAGGGGAATATTTAAGTGGACGGCATATTAACGGATTCATTCTGCATCGAATTTCAAATGATTGATTTTGACATTAGAAGATTCATGGTTATGATAAAAAGAATTGTAATCCCCATTTTTTCTTGTGTTAGATATAAAGGGTCTTTATTGTCTTTTTACCCAAATTCTAGATCCAACTTTCCTTTTCCTCTTTTTTTATGTTCTCTACCTCGTCAATGATGGCATATCAACAAAGTAACTACAAATTGATGGGATATCATCTATTTTTCATTTTCTTCTTCTGAAAAAAAAAAAAGAAAGAACTATTCCTGTAATTTCCAATTTCCAAACAGGAAAAGATATCTCTGATATTGATTTCCCTTCCTGGACTGTCAAACCCAGATACTGATGGAGGTAGGGTTTTCTGGGTATACTTTTTGCTAAAAGCAATTCAAATAGAAAATAGTTTAAACATATCTTTGTTATACTTTTAGGTTAGATATATTTATTCTGCTTTCAGTTCAAATATATTATCGCACTATTGAAAATAATTTAAAAATACCCCTCATCATATTTTCGGTTTAAATATAACTCCCCATCCCCACCCCCAATATATTTTAAATCTAAATATATCTCTTTCATTATATTTTGACACAAATTTGCCCTTAATCTCGATTAAAATAACGAGTGTCAAGAGTAAAATCAAGTAGTTCACCCACAATTTTTTTGTTGCTCCTTTATATCATGATTTTCATTTTATAGTTTTATTAGACAATGATATGGTCATTCTCTTTCAGCTTAATAAGTTTCTATTATAGTTTTATCAATTTTTTTTAAATGTTTTTATCATCATATTTTGATATTATTTTACTTAACTTGGTGTTTTAAGAAAAAAATTAATGATGAAATTTTATACTCGGAAAGGAAGGCAACCTAATCACTAACAAAGAAAAAACATTTCTAATCATCTTTTTCTTCTTAGACAATTTGTACTCAGTTGTCTAGAAACACTATCGTTCTTAAGAACATAATGTTAATTTGATAAACATAGATGTTATGTTCACGGTTTGTTATCGGATTAAGGACTCCAAGTGCAGCACAAAAAGATACGAAATAGAAGAGAACTCCTAGATTTGAGTTGCTTTGTTAAGAAAAGCAGAACATATCAAGTCTTCTAAGCTGATATGTTAGAAAATAACTCAAGGTGGAGGGAATAGGTAGGGGATGAGGTACTAAAAAAATTGGGTATTTAAAATTATGCCAAGATACTTTAATTATAAGCTTGCCACTTGTATTCCCTTCAAGATTAGGGAAAAATTATCTCAAGGTATACTAGAGGGGTATATTTGGGTTGAAAGTATAATTAGAGGGGTATATTTTGATCGAGAATATAATGAAGGGTATAATCAAAATAATTTTTGATAATATGAGAGTTTATTTGGACTAAAAGTATAATGAAAGGAGTATATTTTGCCTAAAAATAAATGAAAGGTATATTTCAACCATTTTCAATCTTTCGGAAGTGCCCTTATCTAATACTTTTAAAAGAGGTTAGATCAACAGTTAACAATGACAACACCTAGCTATGCAAGAGCAAACCATAGATGCCCCAATATACCAATCCCTGATTAAGTGAGCCAATATCCTAATCGAAGCCAACACAATCTAGGGCCATACCCGATTTACCACGAGCCAAACTATATCTTCCAGAAGTAATACTGATAAATTTATAGCAACACCTATTTCCTTTCAGAATAAGTGATGTTTTGCATAATTAAAAAAATATTAATGATATTCTTTAAGTTTTACTTTTAGTTAAATATTATTTTTAGATAATTATGAAATTATTGAAAACTATATTTTTTCCAAGGAATTTATTAAGAATAAGTTGATAAAACTATTTAAAACATAGGAAGTACCTAATTAACAATGCAAAAGGCTTTAAAAAGTAGAAACAACTAGCAAAGCAAAAGGCTTTGTTTTTTCATTTTAACTTTAGAGGACATGAAGAAAAGGAAATTAGATAAAAAGGACAGGAAAGTTTAGTAGAGAGAAAGAGATAGATAAAGGGGATGGGAAAAGGATTATATTTAGTATTTTGAAACAAAAAAGCTGATACGAGCATGGATAGCATCTACCCGTCCGGGCTATTCATGCGGAGTCAAGCAAGGAGTTGCAGGCCTTACAAGCTACTATGTGGAAGAGTGATGCATGGGGAACCCTTTTCAAGTCACAACAGAAGATATACAACCTATGAAAAGTTTATAAGTTGCAAGAGGAGGACAATCCAGAACTTGAGGGACCTATCTGAAGACTCCAGAATATTAGGGGCTAATCTGACAACTTGGATTACTTATGGATCAAAGTGTTATAAATACTTGGTTTGCATTATTTTCCATCAGATTTTAATGATATGAACTCCTTTGAGAGCTTTGTTATTAGTCTAGCATAGCTTTAGTCTTAGCTTAATTTAAACGTAGTGAGTAATTGAAGGTGGATTCCCTTAGTTGCTATCATAACTTATTTTGCATTCAATTGAAGATTTACATTTTGTAGATTTCAATTTGGTTTTCATTGACTGATTGTTGGGATTTATATTAGTTCATTGGTTCAATTGAAAGGTGAGGGTAACCATCCTCTTGTTGTTCATAAGCCGGTGAGCTAATCGTAAATTGCCGCATACCTTTTTATTTTATTCTTCTCCCCCATTTCGTATGTTTTGTTAGACAAACCTCATGATTTGGTATCAGATCTTAGACTAGTAGTTCGTTCCATCGAATTATAATCCTTAGTTCATAAAAAACATAAAAATTTTTAAAAATATTTTTTTGGGAAATTTGCAATTTTTGAAATTTTACAGAAAAAATTCCTACTTGGGTTTGATTTGGTGTTTCTTCATTGATTCTGAACATTAGGAATTTCTCCTAGCTTTTTTGGAGTCTTAGTTTCAAATTTGAGGTGTTTGGGAGATTCTACCATTGTATGGTTGAAGCTTTGAGTTTTGAAGACTCTAGTGTTTCCATTTCGGACATGTTTTAGCATAAAAATTTATGAGTTTATTCCTTGTAGCGAGGGAACACATGGTTAAAATTTGGCAGGAATCGAAGTTCGTTTGAGGGTAGTTGGGATTTTGAAACTATAAGTGTTCTTCATACCTTCATGTTAAGAAGATGAAAAATAAGTACATTTGATCCATTATCCTCAACTCGAAGTGTTTGTGTCGTGTTAAAACATTGATATTTGAGTTTCCTAAGTCATTAGGGACTTAGTTATAAATTTCCTTCTGATTCCGGAGTGTTTTGGTTAAAGTTGATTTTTGGGTGTTCTTGGTGAAGTTCATATCTTGATATTAGAAGATCATCAAATTTGGTGTGTTTGATCTAATTTAGGAGTGAATTGAGTAAGGAAAAGTGTTTCAGATTGGGGTATTTTTTTGAAAAGTCAAAGGTGCTAAGGGTACAAAAGGAATTACGTCAAATTCAGTTATCCCATGCAGTCCCAAGCACACTGCCTAAGACGACGGCCTAAGCACCATCGCCTCAAGGACGTCGGTTAGATGGGTTCAATTGTTGGTTCTGTATTGAACGATAGTGGGAAGTACAAGGACGAAAGCACCACCACCTAGGATGGAGGTGCGGGTGATTGGACTGCGGTCCGCCCTCATCCACGACGATCAAGGCTGATCAAAATTAGATCCAAACTAGTCCTAAGTAACTTGGAATCAATATCTTTCAACTCGGATCATAGTCTAATTGTTAAGTTTCAACTTCAAAGTCTTATTTTCATTTTGATTTCAGAAGCTAGTTTTCAACTAGTAATTAGCTACTTAGTTGTTAATTAATTCGTAGAGTTTATTTTATTTCATACTACTTCTTTCGAGCATTTCTCATTTACAATATAGTTACAACCTCTTGTCTCAAGTGCAATCTTCCTTAGTCCGTCATGTGTATACAAGGATCTATTCTTCCACAAATCTTTAATACTTTGAGTTGTTTTATGAGAAGTGAGTTCGCTGTCAACTTTGGGACTAAGCCTAAAAGGTGAGCCTGAGCGATATATATGCGTGAACATGAGTATTTTTTTCTTCTAACGTGATTTGCTAGTTTTGCAGGTTAAAATGTCACAATAACATTTGGAGACCATTCAAGAAGGGGAGAGCTCCAAACATACGATGGAGTCTCTTGGAAAGCAATCGGCTCAATTGACTGAGTTTATGTTAAGTATGGACGTAAGGTTGATGGTAGGATGGATGTTTTGGAAGGTAATAGAATTGGGGGAGAGTCTTCGCACACTACTCATGATAAGATCTAGGATACAGATGTAGACACATCTACTACAATATCCTGGATCAACTAATGGAGATGAATAAACATCTGTACGGGAAAATGCCCATTCAACAACCTATAGACTTTCACCCAAACCCATTCCATTTGTGGGAGCAGGAACCACATCCGTATAATCAACCACCAGTACCCCAGCCAACTTCACATTCCTATAACCAACCGCAAATGCCATAAAAAGATCCACATCAAATTACACCATATACACATTTGTATGAAACGCAACTACCTAATCCTCAGATGACTACTACCCTAGCTCCACATACACATCAATACGACCTCTTTTATAGTAACCCAGCATATGAACGTCAGGATGAAGGATATAGGTATGGAGTATTCATCGAAGATGATCAATATGAAGGTCCTCACAACTATGGAGGTAGGAAAAGAGGAGTTAGGGGCTGGGGAAGGAACCAAGTCATGTGAATTCACGGTTACGGAGGTAGAGGAGATAGGAACATGTAAGGGGATATATGATGGGAGCATGAGAGGAACTGAATGGTAGAGGGGATGCAAGGATAGGTGATACTGGGTGAGGCATCAACACCATAAAGCTGACACTAGCCACTTTCAAGGGAGGTAGTGATCCAGAGGACTTCATTACGTGGAAGCTCCAAACGAGAGGATGTCACGACCCACATTCTCAGGTCATGATGGGTCTACACCCCTCATATAGACAATCCTAACCCTACAGGCTAGAGCTACGCGTAATGGGCTATAAGATCTCAAAAAAACTAGTGCAACAAAGGAAAACATAAAAAATACATAATAATGGAAGCCAATAGGGGATCATACAAAACCTGAATCCCAAAACCTGGTGTCAAAGGCATATGGAGCTACTATATAGAATATATCAAAAGATACAAAATACAAATCTTCTGTAGAAGATAGTACAATCCAGGGCCTGCTGTGGACCGAATAAAGAAAGCCAGAGTCAAGGAAATCACGGTCGTCTCAGACGACAAAGCTCACTGAAATCTCTGCAAATCAGTTGGGTCTACTCTGCTGATCACAGCGTCACTGATAACCCCTACCAGTATCTGCACCATGGAAAAAGGTACAGAAGTGCAACATGAGCACCAAACAAGGTACCCAGTAGACATCATTCGTCGACTGAGTTAAAATACAATATGAGTAATAAAATAAGGAAGTAAAACAAGTAGTTAATAGTAAAGAAATCATAAAGGAAACAATAAAACTAATAATAAGCAGAAGAGTAAGATATCGCATGTACCAATATAGAACTACAGGAACCTAACATGGTAGATACAGGCTACAGAGTCCAAAATCTAAAATCCAAAATGAAGTAAGGAAATATACCTTTTCTCTAGCTCAGCCAAACCCCACTAACCATGATACCATATACGCAAGAACCACAAAATAGGGATCAAATAAAAGAATACCACTAAATGAGGAATAAGAAGTAAACACACAAAAAACTACTCGCGTCCTATACCATTGGTAAGTACAAACAGCACAACAAAACCTACCTAGCACCCCATCCCGCCGATAAGCAGAAACAGCACAGCAAAACCCACTGTGACTTCCCTCTTAAGCCTGATGAGCAAACATCATACATAAAGAAAGACATAGAGGCGCAAAAAGTAAAGTAACAGTATCAACGTTGGGCACACATCCTCTATCAGTGCCAGTAATCAACATTGGACACACACACCCTGTTAGTATTAATAACAACATTGGACACACACCCACTGTCAGTGTCAATAACAACATCGAACACACATACCTTTTCAGTGTCAATGAAAATATTGAACACACCCTCGTCAGTGTCAATAACAACATCGGACACTCACACCCTGTCAGTGTCAATAATTGCACCTTGCCCTCACAATATCAATGCCAAGCTCCAGACCAAACAGTAAGTATATGTAAGAGTATCAATACAGTAGAAATAATAAAATGGATAAAAACAGAAATGGAAACTAAACGGAGTCTAAGACCGGCCAAAGGCCATCATCTAAGAGTTTATCTCACAACGCTCGTCGCATAACAGCTAAAATGGTTCCCAAAGTCAGTGGCCTCCACAGGTAGGCCAAGAACCGGGTATGCAACCCTTCGCCCTTTATGCTCTTTCATGGGCCCCCGGAATCCAACCAGAATATCAACAGAGAAACGAGGATAAACCTAATAACCCAACCTACACTGCTATCCATATCACAAGCATAATATATCAACCCAGTCTACAATACACAAAATAAACCTACCCTACCTGGAAGTCAGTGGAAATCTTTAAAGTGCACACACCCCAGACCTGAAGCTCCAACACAGTCAATATCACCAGAAACTAAACAAATCACAAGTCTAGGGAATAAATTATGCATAATAAGACCCATATTTCAATTAGGAACTCGGGTCGGGAAGTGGGCATCCCAGCCTAAAAGACAAACTAAATATACTGGCGCATAGCTCTCAGCTCGGGGGAATCGTGGTCCAACTATGAGCTCAAGATAGAAGCAAATTGAAGGGTAAAACTAGGTCTAAGTATTAAATAAAAACATTTTGCACAATTAAATACAAGCATAAATAACGAGAATTACCCCCAAAAAATAAGTGTCGCGAACTCCTACAATCACCCCCGCAACTCCCTGCAATTCCCCTACACCTAACCTAGGACACCCAAAACTCAGCTCGCAAGCTCAAGGAGAGACTAAAAACATAGTGGCAACAAGCGAAATGAAAGGGTGAAGCCTTATTTATAGAGGGCAGGGGGCTGCTGGGGTGCCCTTTTTGCCGCTGGCGTAACCCCGCTGGGGAGACCTCGGGGTGTAGGAGCAACCTCACCATGGCAACCTCGAGGCATAGGCGTGACCTCTCCAGGGTGACCTCGAGGCGCAGGGTGGTCTGTGATCTGCAACAACCTTTAAAAATGGGAAAACCCCGAGAGGTCTGAAATGAGCATTTAGAGTCCAATTCTAACAAACCAAAAGCGCATTTTGGGTAGAAAACACACCACAGACTCAAC
>JBDJHY010000106.1:8378136-8390599 GCA_039654485.1 Withania somnifera | reverse complement strand
CAAAGCATCAGATGTTGTCTATAAAGTATCATAATGCATATACATTAGTCAGTTCATTTTAACAAAGTTTCATAACTATTGTTAAGTTGCAATAGTTATTTTAACAAGTATATTAAATGATATTTTTTTAAAACATATATTTGTACACAAAAGCTCATAATGCAAATAGATGTTGTCTATAAAGTATCATAATGCATATATTTAAAAAAAAATATATATGTTAGAAAAACATCCGACGTTGTAGAATAAGAAAAACAAGTTTATTGAATGATTTTTTTTAATAGATATATGTTATAGAAAAGTATCATAATGCAGATAACTTTTAGCTTTGGATCAAAATGCATATCTCTATGAGAAATATATCTTCTTTAATCAAAGTATCAAATGTTGTCTGTAAAGTATCATAATGCATATACATTAGTCAGTTTATTTTAACAAAATTTCATAACTATTGTTAAGTTACAATAGTTATTTTAACAAATATATTAAATGATATTTTTTTTGAAAACATATATTTGTACACAAAAGTTCATAATGCAAATACCTTTTGGCATTGGATTAAAATGCATGTCTATATGAGAAATATATCTTTTTTAATCAAAATATCAATTGTTGTTTATAAAGTATCATAATGCATATACATTAATCAGTTTATTTTATCAAGGTTCCATAACTATTGTTAAGTTGCAATATTTACATTCCAAAATAAATTTTTTATGCTTAATGATATGTAACTGTTGTTGAATAATTTATCTGTTGATTTTTTTTAAGTTGTTTTAAAAAAAAAAAATTCTTTGTATTTGTTGATGTATAATCCAATTCTTTCAGTAGTATAGTGAATTGACTTGTTAAACTTATTCAATTTTCATAGGAGAATCACGTTATTAATCCGGTACCGCATACTGTCGAAGTAGGTTATGCTGACAAGCCAATGTCACCTACTATCGAAGTAGGTGAGTGGAAAAACCGGTGTCACCTACTGTCCAAGTAAGTAATGTAGAAAAATTGGTGCCACCTACTGTCCAAATAGTAGATGTGGAGATGTTGGTACCGCCTACTGTTCAAGTAGATGATCTTGAGAAGTCTGGTGCCACTTATGATTAAAATAGGTGATAAACACAATAAACAGATTTAGGTATTCATTCCGATACTTGCCAAATATATGTACATGTGCAGCAGATACCTTAGTTCAACTATTGCATTACTATGTAGGATACTAATCTTACATGTTAACTTCAGTTAATGTTTGTAGGAATTGAAACTGGTTAATTTTTTTTCTTTTAGGAAAAATGTTAGATTTGCCAATTCATCTAATGACAACATTATGGAGGATTTTCAAAAGATATTAGGAGACGTTGAATATTTCATGTCAACGCACTTATTTTGAAATATTTCTTAATATTTTAGATTGTAGCCACAAGGGTCATATGCATATGTGCATCAGGAAATTCTAAGTTGTACAACCTCAAGATGACCATTTCTGGATATCCATTAATGGTAAACTTTTGAAGTTTGCTCTTTACAAGTTTGTTCTAATTACCGGGTTAAATGTACCAATAATGAAGATGATTTTGAGTTTACTAATGAAACGCCTTGCAGGCTCATCAGGAGGTATTTTATAGTTATGATACTTTTTTTTATTACAGATTCATATAGCTTTATTTTAAATTAAAATTTTATTTATTTCTTGCTGGGAATAAACCAGGTACTTTTGTGATCGTCTATCTGTTACAAAAGGATTATTGTTGGATGCCTTTGACAGGAAAAAAAAGCATGACAATCATGATGATACTGTCAAAATTGTCATCCTCATATTTATCAGCACATTCATTCTCTCCCTGACAGTTGATGTTGTGATTCCTCCCAAATATTTCCACCTAATTGAGAGTGGAAGTTACACTAACTTTCAATAGGGAAATGTTGCATTCAACGAACTTATGAGATGTTATAATAAGGTTCTTGACCCAGGGGTAAAATTCAATTGACTTAATGAAATGCTTTATGCATTACAAGTTTATATTTATGAATGTTGCAGTCAAGTACCCATAAAATTAGTTATTCACGAAAATGATTTGATTCTAAAATTCTCAATTGGCGTGTAAAAGCCAAGAGCTCCAGTACAATGACTGCAAGATTGACATGTTTGGTTAGGTAATAATATCATCAAAATCTCAATTTTCTTGTGATATTTTATATTTTTACATGTGTAACAAAAAACTTTAAGTGTTGGTTGTATCAGTAAAAAAAATATGTCTCACTTTCTAAGATACTATCTTAATCATATATCAGTAAATTTTTAATGTATTAGCATGTAACTGTAACTATGCATATCAATATATCTTCTTAGAAATGAATACGAACTTAATGTATCTGTCATCACATCCAGTAGAATTTTGTTTCATAGTTAAGTTATTGTGATGTAGATGTGGTTAACTCAATCTAAATATTGACTTTGCTTTCATTGTATATATTATACAAACATAGTATGTTTTCAAGTATATTTCCCAGTTGTTAATGAGTTGGTTTGAATTTCCTGGCTAACTTTTTCTTGTCGTGTAGATACAACACCTTCTCAACATGCCCAAGTTGTTCCTAGTTCACTCGAGCATGTGACTTCTAGTGAACATGCTAAAGTTATTCCTACATCAACTAGCGAATTCTTAGTTGGTTTTGAAGACTTTACTGATCCACCATCAAAATTTTTTTTGCCATCTAGTTTTAGAAGGTGGTCAGTCTTCAAAGCCGCCTAAAAAAAAAACAAAACACGATCGCCATTCAAAAAAAATACGACGCATATTGTCGGAGAGAAGGAGGAAGAATCACAAGTTGAGAATGAAGCACAAAGAACTAAAGATGCAAATCTGGATGCCGCTACTTATATGTTGCTTCACCCATCTGGTATTACGAGCTAATGCTTACATTGTACCTTATTGCTACATCTTGCATTACCTTCTACCCGATTTCTCTAAGTAAAACTATTAAATGCTTATTTGAATTATTTTTGTAGATAATTCTTTTTGTCTCAATGCAGAGATTTTGAAGGAAGGTGTAGCAATTGTTACTACTAATATTCCTGCTTCTTTAGCAATTGATTCATATTCAGAAAGGAAAAAGGCAATGCCTATTCAAACTCCTTATAGAAAATTACCATTACAGCCAATAAATCATCAGCCTCTACCAGTATCATGATAAAATATTGACTATTTCAAGCAGAAATATCACGACCCAATTTCTCAAATCATGATGGCATCTACTATACCACCAGTAGAAGAACTAATCCCGTAATCCGAAGCCGAAATGGAGGACTACTATATCAAATGTGGAAAGAAAAAGTTTAAAACAACAGTATATTAGTGGATAACGAGGAAGTAATAAGAATCAAGATAACTGCCCAAAACCTGGTATCAGTGTAGTACGAACCGCTAAGTATAGAACAAGAAATCAAAATGTCTAATACAACTGTATCTCTAAAAATACATGGAGATAAAATAAAAATGTTAAATTTGAAGAGAAGAAGGAAAAGCTGGATGCCAAACTCACCCTGAATCTATGAAGTAGAATGTGATCTGTATGAACAACGATCTATAATCACTGTTGGGCACCTGTACTCGGATCTGCACATGTTCAAGTGTAGTATGAGTACAAGCTTCCAAAGAAACCTGTACCGAGTAAGCTTAGAGGGCCCACTAGGCACATAACAATAATAACATTAGTAAATAACGGAGTACAACAAAGGGGTCACAAAACAAATAGCATAACAAAGGAAGTTAGCTACTCAAATATGAATCAAGTAACAATTAGACATGTATAGCTAGATATTCATATAACAGGATCTCAGGCAATGAAGAAAACATAGCTGGAATCCATGCAACAATATATGTGAATAAGAATATAATAAACAGGAGTCAAAAGAAGATAGGAAAAAAATCTGGGCTGTATACCGGTAACCTTAAGTAAAAGGAGAATAAACATATAATAGTATAAGGCACAATATCCCACATATCATGAAGTATCAATTAACCAACAATAAAAATTAAGAAGTAGTAATAATCATAATAAAATAATATATATATATATATATATATGTTATCAAGCCCCCCAGATAGAAATGCAGCCTACAAAGAAATACGCTCACCCATAGGCATCACCATACTACTAGGGGTACATTGAAGAAAACAAGTGTGGAAAAGTAAATACAATCTTGTGAAGTAACCAATCCTACGTATGTTTCTCCTCTGGTACCCGTAGGTTTAGCAAGTAGAACCTATGGAAAGATAACCTAAATATTCTTGATATATTGCTCCTTCGTCATATACCCCCCTCTGTGTCGCCGTAGCCCAACGGCAAGGTCCATGTAGGTATGTCACCATGTACGATCTCTAATTTATCATAACCTTACATCCCAAATCACAAAGGCTCATGGGTTTTAAAGTATGGTATATCGTGACTCATATCAATAGTATCATCGACCCGTACTCGGCCAGTCATGGTATACCACGCCGGTATATCATAGTATCACATAATTCCTTAAATTAAACTATATCATCGATGTCTCCCTAACCGTCCAATATGATAAATGTAAACAAAATTTACTCACTATGGTACGATGACAGACTCAAGTGTCAGTGGCTGTACTAACTGCAGAACGGAGTCGGGCTCAAGTCCCAACAATTATTAGTCAAATGTTATTTCCCAGTGCTAGGATATAAAGCCTAAACTAAAATAAGTAAAAATAGTATTACCGGGTGCTCGATACAACGTCTAGTCTAAACAGTTAAAAGGTTATTACTTATATTATTATTACAATGTTTCCATTTATTAATTTATGTTATTATCCATCTTTATTACTAACATCCTCCTCTAGCCATCATGGCTCAATACTCAGGTGGTGATGCTGACCCAGGCCAAATGCACTCTCATCGGAGCCATAGGCCCAACTTCTCTTGTCATGAATACACATCATATCAACATGTATATATAAACATATTATCAGATAATAATAATTTCCTATGTATTGCACAGGTATCACAAGATAACTCCTAAGTCACAGACACCATATCACAATTTGAGCAAGGGAAGACCCTCAAACAACCCGTAAAAAATTGATCATATAAGGGCTAAACAATCAAAATTTATGAATTTGTACGTTGAATTCAAAAAATAAAGTATTATTATGATGAATAATAAACCTAAGGAGAATGGAATTACTATATAACTTCGAATATAATTGAAGGAATTAAGCGTTCATGACTAGGGCATTAATGGAGGAAGAACTATAATTTTAATAAAATTTAATTGATAAAATTACTTACCAAAGGAGATGTTGATATGCACAACCTCCAAGGATTTTTTTATGAACTTTGGGAGAGTTTCCAAGACAATTCGCACTAATTGTTGAGAGAAAATGAGGGAAAACTGATGGAGGAATAACCCAAAAACGGGTGAAGACTGCATAAAATAACCCCCAGGTGCTGCTTTATTAGACCAAAAATACCGATAAATCGGTACACTGCCAATTTATAAGACCCTCCACTTACTCGGCTGTTTTGGCCAATTTATCAGTCATGGCCAATAAATTGGTCAAAGTTGTACCAGAAAAACAATAGCTATTCTAAAATCTCACTAGGCTCTCAGAAATTAAACGGAGTCCAATTTTTACAAACCAAATATGTATTTTATGTTTAAAATACATTCCAACTCAACAAAATTAACATCGGAGGTCGTTTGAGCAAAATTGGCCCCCAATCAAGACTTAGCCAAAACTAAGAAATTTCTAACTTTCCACATAACCACTCAAATCTAGCATGAACACCTTGGGAAGCATACCAAGGGTCATACCAACCTAAGTTGTACCTTTTTGGAGCTGATGGAAGTGTCAGAATTTCAATCCGACACTCCAAACACCAAAATACCATCCAAGCTCAATCTTAGGCCTTAAACTCAACTAAAATCCAAAATTGAGTAAAAGCGTTCAAAGGGAAACTCGAAACCACAAAATTAAGATCAATCTTGACTTTTTTTGGCATTTCGGAGCTAACGAAATTTTCGGAATTTAATTCTGAGCTCATCTTGTAGGAAAGTTGACTTTGGTCAACAAGTACTTACTTTTAGGCTCTAAAATAGGCACTTTAAGATATTTCTCAACCAAATCGCTAGGGATCCGAACTTCCGTTCCTAGTAATCCATAAATTACTTGGGCCAACTACTGAAACACTCTAGAATGTAAACATTGTGTATTTATCATAAATATCCAAGAGGGTCATTACAGATAATGTCGTGCATAATTACACCAACAAATCACAATCATTCATCCGACCCAACACATGCTCGAATAAGTTCTACAATGACTAATAACCAATCAATTATGTCTAGGAATCTGGAATTCCCAAGAACCCCCATACTATGTTCAAGAGTCAATACAAGTCGAACTCAAGGCCACAAATGGGTAGTCTATAAGAGTGTCACAAATAACAAAGCGGAAAGCAAGAGAATCGGACAGAAAAAATGGATAGGGGTCAAATGTACAAATCCTAAAACCCAAACCAAGGATGTTTTAAATACTATAATTATATCTAATATATGCTAAGTCTAAGATCAGTAAGTCGGGTCAAAAGAAAAGCTCCGCAAAATACCATGTCATAGCTCAAATTGCTCCAAAAGTTCAAACTACTGTAAACATGTTCAAACGAATATGCAACTATCAAAATAGTA
Organism: Withania somnifera; assembly: GCA_039654485.1. NCBI lineage: Eukaryota > Viridiplantae > Streptophyta > Magnoliopsida > Solanales > Solanaceae > Withania > Withania somnifera. The sequence goes on along the minus strand of JBDJHY010000106.1, from coordinate 8,383,888 downwards.
ATTAATACGTCAAAAGGAAGAAACTGATATCCATATTGTTAGGATTCTAAAAGGGTCTAATATCCGAGCCAAAATAGGTTGCGGGTCCTACAAATCAAAACTCCAGTCAAAAGGTATCAATGATTTCCTCATAATATATGAAACAAAAATACCTAAAATTTAGGTTCAAACAGTCAAGAACAATTTTAAACTACCCAAAAAGAGATGAGTAAAGTTGGAAAAAATATGGAATTTTTTGGGATGAAATTCAAAGAATTTAGAGTGAAAGCTTACTAATAATAAAAGGAGAAATGATTATAAATAATATCTGATACTTTTCAAACTCAAAGACATAAATTTATGAAGAATCAATGGTAAAAATATCAATCTAGAGTGAAGAGGAAAGGGTTTGAAAATCTAAAATTTTGAGATAAAAGGGTACTAAATTTTCAGCGACCATTGCTCCTGTGTTAAAAAGGGTCGCAGGTGTGAGGTCACCGTGGTGTAGAAAATACCGCAGGTGCAGACAAACCAGGGGACGCAGGATATCACACTTGGGGAGAAAATCTTATATGTGTGAAGGATTCTCCGTAGCTGCATAATTTCTAATCTAGGCACCCTCTAACAGATGCAACGATATGCTCGTAGGTACGAGCTCGCCTCAGTGACCGAATGGCTATATATTTTATTGTAATGACCCTCATGGTCATTTATGATAAATACACAAATTTTTATATTCTAGAGAATTTTGGTAGTTGTTGTAAGTCATTTATGACTTGCTGGGACCGACTGTTCGGATCCCTAGCGACTCGATTGAGAACTAACTCAAATTTCCTGTTTCAGAGCCTAAAACTAAGTACTCATTATCCAAAGTCAACTTTCCTTTAAGAAAATCTCGAAACTTAATTTTGATAGTTTCGTTAGCTCTGAAATACCAAACAAAGTCAAGATTAACCTTAAGTTTGTGTTTTGGAGTTTTCGCTTACAAGTTATGAGAAATTGTGGATTTTAGTTAAGTTTATAACCTAAAGTGGAGCTTGAGTGTTATTTTGAGGATCGAAGTGTCAGGTTAAAATTTTGATGATTCTAAAAACTCTAGAATGGTGATTTTAGGCTAGGTTAAGTGTTGTTATAATTTTTGAACTTGTCATTGCATTTTCGAGGTGTAGATAGAGAAATGCATTTTTGGCTATCTTTGGTTTGAGGGGTCATTTTGCTTAAACGACCTCATATTTCAGTTTCATCAATTCCGTTGAGTCTGAAATGTTGTTTTCATGCTAGATGAATATTTGAATTGTCAAAATTAGACTCTGTTTGATCTCCGAACCCCTTGGTGGAAATTCTAAAAATTTCAGCAGAAACCTGCAACTGGTGCAGGTGAAGCACTTTATCGCGATCGCAATGAAAAAAATTTCCTTGAGTGTGATCGTGATCATGTCCATGTGATTGTGATAGTTTCCCAGTAAACTACCCAGCACGATTGCGATTACTTCACGCAATCACAATGGCTATCCCATTCCATCAGTGTGATCGCGCTCAGCCCCACACGATCGCGATTCAGTGCACCTGGCAGCATATAATTTCTTGCATAGTTTCCCCTTTATTAGTTGAGTATCCGTAATTTATTTCATTCCATTTTTGAGCAAAAAAAAAACTCCTAAACAACAATCCAAGATCAACAGACATCCTCGTATCATTCCCCGTCGATTTCACACGTTTTTGGTAAGTTTTCCTCTCTTCTTCTTCCTAAATTTCTTAGTTTTCCAGCCTTAACAGACCCAAGAGTTGAGATTGATAAAATCATCCCATAACCCATTTATTTTCAAGTAATTATTCATTATTTGGATATCCATTGTTCCTAGGATCATTATCACATCATAATTCCATGTTAAATTCATAAAGATTAAATCATTGACCCCTTTAGGGTTAATTCTGTTTGGGCTGAAGTGAAGCCCTTCCCGCATTGGAATTGTGCTCAAATTTGGGGCACATGTTCCTAATAATGTTGGGAACCCCGTAGTAAAGTTTATTTTCATTTTCAGTTTCAGTGAGCGAGCCCTACAAACCCGTTTTAGGCCTGATTTTTTGCCCAGTCCAAAACTTAGCATAAAATACACTGTTATACTCATATTAATATATAAAATTCATTGGCCCAAGTTTCAAATTTATTGGAGATCATTTGACGTCATTCAGAGTATGATTCGCGATATTGCACAGCTTTGTCGTCGGATGACAAGTAGGCTCTGTGGTTTTATCTACAGGCTTATAGCTTTAATAAATATACTAACTAGAATCCTTGGGTTAGGTAGATTGGTTATATAGTAACCCTGTACCATTCTTTCATCCATTCCGTGTTGATATTGATATTTTGGTACCCGAGTGATATGGGGCCCGACACTTAGCATTTGATTAGAGATACCTATGTAGGGCATAGGATATGGATATTTCCTGATTATATGTGATATATATATATATATATACATGTTGATTGATATGGCTTGCATTCATAATGCGAGAGGCCGGGCCGAAGGCTCCGATTGGAGTGCATTGGGGCTGGGTAGTATCACCACCTGATTTATGAGCCATGATGCTAGCGAATAATTTGATGATAAAGTTTCATAGAAGAATAGAAAAATAAATGAGAACACTTTAATAATAATATAAGTAATTATCTGTTACAGTTTTAGTCTTGATATTGTATCAAGCACTCGGTAACACCATTTTCACTTATTTTAGTCCAGACTTTACCTCCTGGCATTAGGAAAAGTATCTTTTACTAATAAATGTTGGGACTTTAGATTGACTCTATTCGGTAGTGAGTACAGTGCTGGGACTTGAGATCGTCACCGTACGACAGTGAGTACATCTTTTTGACACACATGGTACTACTGATTGTGGAAACATGATTTACTGAGGATTTGTGGTGATACCCTATGAAATATCAGTGTTGTACACCTTGACCTGCCGATTACAGCTAGCGGATATAACTGATTTTATGCATAAGGTGCCGGAAAGATTTTATTGATTTGAGGCACAAGGTGCCGGAGGGATATTATTCATCTGAGGCATGAGATGCCAGCGGATATGATTGATGTGGGGCACAAGGTACTAGTTGTGATTCATTGCGGTTCTAAAATTGGGATGTGAGGTGCTGATAACGTTCATCTGTATGTTACTTTTCCGCACTTGTTTTCTTCAGTGTGCTCATAAGTCATATTAGGGGGCCTATGGGTGAGCATGTTTTTATATATGCTGTGCTTCCTTATGGGGGACTTGTCAGCATTTAATTGATATGTTATGCTTCCTTATAGGGGACTTTTCAGCGTTTTATTTCTTTACTTTACTATTTGTATTACTTCTTAGTTGTCCTTATTGGTTACTTGCTGTTTCATGTTATGTGGGATTTGTGCCTTACACTCTTATTCAGTTATTTATTCTTTCACTTGAGGTTACCGGTATACCGACCATGTTTTTACTCCTAGCTTTTTTAATTTCTATTTATTGCATTATTATTCACATATATTGTACAAGGATTCCGGGTACATTTTCTTTCATTGCTTGAGATCCTGTTAAGTGATTAGCTAGCGATATTAGTCTATGTGATACTTGATTTTTCTTTAAGTAGCTAGCTCCTTTTGTTGTACTATTTGCTTCTGTGACCCTTTTCTTGTACTATGCTATTTACTGTTTTATTATTGTTATGTGCCTAGTGGGCCCTCGAAGCCTACTAGGTATGGGTTACTTCGACAACTTGTATTCATACTACATTGCACATGTGCAGATCCGAGTACAGGTTTCCGTTCATGATATACAAACATTGTTCGTTTGGATCGTATTTACTTCAGAGATTCAAGGTGAGTTTGGCGTCCGGCATTTACCTGTTTCTCTTCGGTTTTGGCATTTTTATTAAATCACTATGTATTTCATAGATATAGTTATATTAGACCTACTTCAGTTTTATTGATTTTGTACTTAGTGGTTCGTCTGACACTGACACTGATACCGTATTTTGGGGTGTTGAGTTAATTCTTAAAACTTACGCACTTATTTATCTTCTGTCTATTGATATACTTCTGCATTTGATATAGCAGTCCTCCGCTTCGCTCCGGACTACAAGGTTTGGTTCTCCTACTGGTGGTATAGTAGGTGTCATCATGATCCGCTAAATCGAATCGTAACATTTGCACTTTTGATTTTGGAGGTAGTTTGTTTTTCTTACCTCCCTTAGCTGATGGATCCATTGCTAACGACAAATTTGATAAACCCGGTGCACCTTGTATTTCTCGATTTCTAATATAGCACTCGCTAGTGGGAAGGTAGAACTAGCATACTATTAGAGATACTTCATTATGATGGGGCAATAGTTTTTGGCTACCTCTTAAGGTAGGGACTCACACTGATTATATTATTCAATCCTTGAAAACCTCCCGAACACAAGAAATGATATGATAAAATTTATTAAGTTTATTATTAAATGATTAAATAATTTTGAGTTACATGAAACATACAAGATTGCTTATTGTCATTGTTTTCTAAAGGGCAACCTACTTCATGATATTTCTGCTTATTATAATAATATGTTTTTCTGGGTCGTCCCCATTAAAAGGTTGTGGTTAAGTGTTATTACTCGTTGAGCTAGCGTCTCACTCTCTGCTATATTTTTTTTCTTACAGAGACCGCATGTGACGTAAGCAAGGAGTTTGTTTACTAAGCTTTGGTTCGACACTTCATGTGAGCCCTGCATTATTCGCGTGGGTGAATAGCTTATGATTGATTATGAACTTTTGTTGAATTCTTAGATTTGCTCCATAGTCAATTTCTTTGGCACGATGAGTATTTATTTATTTTTTTTTATAGATTTATGGCTAGTGTGATGGTTGGTACTATTGAATTGTGAATGGCTAGTTGATGAGAATTTTTGAGTTATTTTAAATCATATTGGTTGGTGGTTGTTGATTCAAAGACCGAATTTTTTTTTTGGATATGTCCAAAACAGGGAAAACCCTACACAATTTTCTGTAGAATACCGATGAAGCTTGCTTTGAAATTCCAACCCTCAACAACGGTTATGGTCCGATCTGGGGCATGACATTGAACCACTAGAAGTCTCACGCTCAGCAGATGTGGATTCCTTACCTGATCCCAAATTGAGATGTTTATAAAAGGATCAGATAGAAGCTAAGTCAAGTTTTAAATTTGATTAAGTCAATTTTTGAAACTCAGTTTCTCTGTGAGTAGCATTAAGGAGAACACAAAGAACAGAAGGAAAACGTTATGCAAGGCATCACGAAAGAGAAACCATCACACAACACATAATAAATTGCCTCCAAAAGCCCTCCTCATACAACAACAAAAGAACAAAACCACCTCAAAGAAGATCGGCCACATTGGCTGGTAGCTCCTCGATTACAACATTGTAAAACTTCTGAATATCAAAAAGCATCCTTTCGTCATCCTTTGTGACAAAGTTGATAGCAACACCCTTCCTTCCAAATCGCCCACTACGACCGATACGATGCAGGTAGTTTTCTGGCTGAGTAGGTAGATCATAGTTAATCACAAGGGATACTTGCTGCACATCAATACCACGTGCCAGAAGATCAGTAGTGATGAGCACACGAGACGAACCAGATCGGAACTCTCGCATAATGATATCTCTAGTGTTCTGGTCCATATCTCCATGAGTTGCAGATACTGTGTGATCACGGCTGCGCATCTTATCTGTGAGCCAATCAACCTTACGCCTGGTGTTCACAAAGATGACACTCTGGGT
>JBDJHY010000106.1:8344154-8369719 GCA_039654485.1 Withania somnifera | reverse complement strand
AAGGTTCATAAAAAATAAAAGTTTGTTCTTCTAGAATTTTGAGGCTGAAACGACAATGCACAAATTCTACAGGCAGCCTCGCAAATCCAGTTTTGTGTGCGCAAAATTGGCAACTAATATCACATTTTGTGCACGAGTGAAACCTTAACTTGACTTTGACTTATATTGACCACGTAGAAATATATTTTGTTCTATATGCCCATCCAAAGCATATATAAGTCTTATTTTGAAGATTCTTCTTCCCAACTTCATGATGAACATGATGTACACTTGAATCTTCAAATCTTTGTAAGTCTTTTGTTTTATCTCCAACTTCTTCAAAATTTGAAACTCAAACTCCTTATGTTATGGATAAAAGTAACCAATCACTTTGGATCCTCAATTTCAATGAATCAAAGAACAAATTATGCTCCAACCTGGGATTTTCAAAACTAACTTAAAGAACAACAAATTATCACAACTCGCTCAAATCAATTCTGATTCAAACAAAATTTGATATATGAGTTTCTTCTGATATAAGATGAACTTTCAATACCTTCGAACCTCAAATTCTAGAACAATCAAGCCCAATTTGAATTTGAAAATTTTGAAAATGGTTTGAAGATGAAAAACCCAAAAATAAAAACTCTCTCAAATCAAATCTGAATTTCACAAAATTTAAGATTCAAGATCCTTATGATATGTAGATTATTTCCAAATACTTCTCAACCTTCAAACCCCACACCAATTAAAGAATTTATCAAACTATTCTTTACTAAAGCTTCAACGTCAACAATGGTGAAATCTTCAATCATCAGCCAAATCAAAATAAATAACAGATCTAGACTCTATAATATTAAAAGAATCAATTCATAATGATAGAAACTCTAATAAATGACTCAATTTGACTAACCCAAAAATTTTTGAGAATTTGTTTTTGTGATTTTTAAATTTGCGAACTGAGAATTAGAATTTTGTTGGAATAAGTTCCTAGCCTAAATTTTGATACCGAATGATACGCATCAGTTAGGGATATAACACGATTCTATATTGATGCAAAAATCAAAAGATAGAGGATATATAAATCCTACGAAGAATTCTAAAATAGCAAGATGTAAGGGACTTGATACTGTTCCATAAGATTCTATCTAATAAAACAAATAAGAATTCAAACTCAATTAATAATTGAAAACATAATTGAAATCCACCAACGGTTCATCAATTGATTAATAACATAAAAAAGGTAATTATGCAATTAAAGGAGTCCACCCTTAATTACTCCATTGATTACAATTGCAAGAATCACCCCTAATCACTAAGAGATGGAATCTCATTATCCTAGGCTATGAACTAAGGAACTAATTAATCCACAACGCTATTCATCTATCAACATTCAAAACTATCCAAAAATTCAAGTTGAACTAGTTTTTATACTAATGTTTATTATGAGGCATGGAAGTTAGCACCAAAATCAGTTCCCACGCATAATGTGCACATATGATCACATATTATGCATTTGACTTGCAAAATGTGTGTCGGTCTACGCGAACTAGACATTCCCTACGCGAGTTTTGCATTGTTGGCACAAAATTGGATAGATTCTCAATCCAGGGAGATGCACAAAATTGTATTCCATGTTGTGGAATCGGGAATATGCGGATGGAGTTGGCTTTGCCTTGAGAAATGAGCACCTTGGTGATTTATTGTGTTGGTCCATCCTCGTAGCTCCTGTGTAATCAACCATACATAAAATTGGTTGCTAGGAAACTTGAAATGGAGTTTTATTGATCCATTTAGTGTCTTCAAGGATGGAGTTGGGTGGTTGCACTTGTGTTTATGATCGATGCTACCAGTGCTTGTATCATTTGTTATGATTAAATTGTGTAGCATTATTAAGTGTATGAAACTTTTGTCGCTTATGAAGGTGAAAATCTTGGATGAATTAGTATTTAGGGAATTATTTTAGGACAAACAAGACTTTAAGTGTGGGGTAGTGATCTTTGGCATAATTATACATCCAAATGTCCTTTTTATCATGAATTAAGCTTGTGTTCGATAATGATTTCCCTCTATTCTTATATATTATGCATAAATATTTGCAAAGGACAAATGGATATTATTAGATATGGTTGCAGGTTAAAGTGTTGAATTTTGGAGCATATTGGATGACATTGTGGACTTGTTAAAATGCTAATAACGAGATAAAGTTAAATAACATGAAGAATAACATAAGGATCGCAAATGATAAAGAAAAAGTTCGAAAATGAGCACTTTGGGCTATGAAAGTAGGCCTAGCGCACTGCCCAATTTTATCCAGTACTATAAGGGCATGATGCACAGGTTGTTGTAGTGCTAGAAGGGTGCGATGTGCCAGTGATAATGGTGCTACAAGATCTGAGATGCAGAGCAGGTGGATTCTGAATGCAGTTATATTTTTTTTTTCTATTACGTCCAAGAGGGTACATGGGTTATTTATGCATAGATAAAATAAGAATATTTAGGTAAAACTACAAGATTATTCAGTACTTTTAAGTAGAGCATTGTGCAGATATCAAGGTTTCATCTAGAGTTCTCATTCTATATCTCTTATTGCTTGTTTTGTTCATGAAATATCAATATTTTCATAGTATGAATTATATTATGCTTGGATAATACCCCTATTTGGGGGTTATGGCTAGATACATGATTGTTTAATATTGGTCTTAATAGACAATTACTATTTCTCATCTTAACTGTTCCTATGTTTCAGCTTTAGTATTTTAGTGATTTTACACATTTAAAATAAATCTTTAATCTTGATAGTGGACTGAGAGGAAAGCTTCAGGGTAGAACGAGAGGCATAGGGAGAAAGTTCACACTTATCTGTACCATGTACAACTAGTTTGGGGTGATTCGTATCTAGGATGGAGACATGCCTAGATTTCCTTGCGGGTTCACTGCGGAAAATTAGCTATAAAGCACAACGATTAAGTTTTCACATCCCCTCTCAATGTTGTAGTTGTGAGGTTAATTTGGATAGATGATTAGAGGAAGAGATTCCCTAATTCATACGTTAAATATGGAACAAAAAACTAGAGAAATAGAATTTTTAAGATAATCCAATATTATGCATGATTGTGAATAATTCCATAACTCTAGAGTATCCCTCATCATTGATTAATATTAATTACTTTATTTTGCATTGTATTTATTATTGCTAGTTTAAGTTAAAAAAAACTCATTCCAATATCCTTACTTGGTTATCATACAATTGAAAACTAAATTAACACCTAAGTCCTTGTAGATTCGCTATCCAGCTCAAAAGAGCCACTATATTACTTGTTAGATCGTGTGCATTCGCTTGTGTGATTGTCTGTAATGGTAAATAACCCTAAATATCATACAATAATATCTTCCATTTTGAATTTAATGAAAGGAACTATACTTTTTTCATTTATTTTTATAGATTTATTGCATTTCAACTTATTTCTTTTTATAGAAGCATGTACGTCATGTTTGTCATGAAAATGTTGCTCAATAATCATTTTTTTTGCAATGAACTAGAACTTTCTAACTGTTATGCCTTCATCAAATCCACCTCTCTTGAAGGGTGGTGTCACGCCTCGAGTCTACACCCTTGATGGGACATGGAACCGAGAACCACAAAGTGGTCCCAAGTGTACCCTTGAATCTAACATACACTAAAAAGAATTTAATAGTGAGCAAAGCACTATCTAAACAATAATAATCAAAATTGGTTGCAACTACATAATAATAATGTACTCCTGAGAATGAAACAAGTCTTGACATATGACTACTATACTATCTGAAAGACATGCCAAATACAGAATAGAGAAATTGCTAGGACAAGTCCCTAGCTAACTCAAACAAGTACTACAAAATAAAATACAACTAAAGTCAAAAGTAGAGTCTGAAAAAGATTATCCCTCGAAACATTAGGACTCACCACTATTACTCGGGGATGCAAATATCCAAGTCAGCTACGGGAGTGAGGAGGGCCACCCAGATCTACATTATAAAATAATGCACCATAGAAAAATATGTGATAATACTTCAAATATGTTGAATTTGTAAGAATGCAATATAAAAAATAATAAACTAATGTTGGAATGAAAATATAAACAAGAAACTGAACATACAACTATAATGAAATCATATCTGACAGACTCTGAACTAACTATACTAAAGTAATATACAAATAATTCTAATAGGGATTGAATAAGGCATTATCAAATACTGCATAAATACATACGATTTGATAGGAATGAACTCAACACCTTTAGTTAAGACTTAATATCATAAGGATTGTACTCTAACTAAAGTTGAACATGAGGGGGGAGAAGGTTCTAGATTTAAAAAAACATTTATGACCATGCCACAGATTCCGGCCTTCTTCCCTGCTGGTGGGTGTGTTATAATCTACCAAAGGTATAGGACATGACCAATAGTGGATCCACTAAGACTAAACCATAGCTAATTTCTTATAGTCTAAATATCCTATGGTGGTATATAGTTTTTGGAATTATGGTTCTAAAACCCAAATACATTCAGTTCTAAGACTAATCAAAAAGATATGAAACTCTGAATTCTCCTGACCTTTATTAATAGGATGTATTATAGTACCTAAATTTCCATAAAAAAATAAACTTGATCATTAAACGATACTGTCTATCGAATTGACACTGACTTCTTTTAATAATTATGTAAAATACCATTTGATCCTGAGATTATCTGAAGTACCTTCACACTATATAGGTTCTTTATAGAACTATCAAATCAAGTGTTTAAAAAATACTGAGAATGGTGTTAGACTTTTGTAAGCACAAACCATTATAAAATCTTACTACTAACTAGGGTTTTATTACATTACCCAAATAAGACTATATAAATATATTGTATTAGCATTCAAGCATGGATCCAAGTTCAGATTCAAAAATACATGCAATGTCATGGAAAGATATGCAAAAACCATGATAGATATGAATAATAATAATATCACACGCTGAAGGTACTGAATTCATCCCGAACTTATCTCATTTGAAAGAAACCTTAGACTCATAATTCAAAATCCTCAAAGGAAAATACGGAGTTTTTAAAACAATGCAATCCTTTTTAAAGTATCACATGCCTAATATATTTCATGCAAGAAGTTGCAAAGGAGTCCTAGAGTGAAGAACCCTAACTGTCTTTTTAAGGAGTTTAATCTCTTGAGCTTTAAAGAAATTTCTCTAAGTGATGAAGAAATAAGGTGAATAAATAAAATGTGTTATTTACCCCCTTTAACCTTTTTTCAAATAGGCCTAAAATTGTGTAGTTTTATGTGTAAAGGATGGGATAAAAACTAATTTATTCCTGGGAAAATGGATGAAAGACTAATCGTTGAAAGTCGATAGATAGGTTGACAGATCATCAACCAAAATGACAGACCGTCAACTGGTCTATGGAATCCTTTACAAATATGATAGGATAATATATTGAGTTGGAGGACTGGTTGACGGGCCATCGACCCATTCAACGTTCCATCAATTCTTAGACCAAAATTTTCTAAGTCTTCTATTATCCAAGTCGATGAACAACTCGAAAGACCATCAACCAAGTTGATGGACCATCGTTTCAACCATTAAACTAATTGGTAGAAAGGGAAAAAATAATAAACAAGTTTTAATATGGTTCCACGGTCAATTGATGGTCTATGGACCACTTAGTCAACTTCAAAAATTATAAATTTTTAGCTAACTATTTAGGATAAGTTTTAACATGGTTCGCGGGATTTTCTAGGATTTTACATGTGTCTACGCATTTGAATTTTTAGGGTTCCGTTTGGGATATTTTCTTTTTTCCTAAGTGATTCTTAACCGGGTCAACAAGTTGCTAAGTTATCTGATTAGTGAAGATCGTTGCTAGCAAGTTATTTATTTCAACATATCTTTTGAGATCATCTAATTAAGTTGTTGTGCATGTTTCTTTTTTACTTAACCACATGGTGCTTGAGCATTCAATTTATGATAATATACCTCGTAACTCGAGGAGGGTCCTTATAATTTTACATGAGCAGTCTAGAGTCTTTGAGGACTTTAGAGTGCACCTTTGGAGTAATATTTCTTTTAGCTGATTTCAACTTATTGAAATTTTAATGGGAAAAGCTTATATTTTTTAGAAAATTCATAAAGTTTCTCTCTTTTAGGCTTCAAATTAAGTGCACGGTGGTGTGATCTTAACTTATAAAAATTGGATTATTAGTCATTGTGGTTTTATGTGAAAGTCTAATCCCCAAGAGGTTATAGATTCAACACTTTCATCTGCGATAGTATCATCCCTATTCAATTTTATTATGAAGTCACTTTTACTATATTAATACTTCGAAAAATTAGATTTTTAGTCATTGTTGTTTATATGAAATTCTACACCCAAAGAGGTTGTAGTTTCAGCACTTTTATCTGGGATAGTATTGTCCCCATTCCATTTTATTATAAAACCATTTTTACTCTGTTGAATAGTCCCTAGCGCAGACCTCAAAGTACTGGTCATATCCCTCTTTCTTGGGGTCAAGGAGTTATCCTTTGGTACTTACCCCTTTATTTTCCTACACTGATTCAGATGCCCGCCCTAAAGGGCTCCTCTCTACGTATTCATAGCGAGTAAAGGTTTAAATCAGGAGTCAACTCTGGAAATCATGGTGATAACATGTTTTTGATAAAAACTATCTTTGTACAACTTCTACAAAACATTCTTTTTATTCATTATATCACTTTTCAAAGGCCACCAAAATTTATACTTCTTAAATAAATATCCTAATTTATACCCAAAATTCGCTACTACTATCTTGTTAAAAAACTTGTTGGGAAAATCCTTTAGGGACCAAAACTAGACAAAGGAAAAAAAGTATAACTTAGACTTTTGGTCCTTCAAAATAGTTGTTCGCTCACAACTCTCTTTTCCCTGCCTACCTTCTATAAGAGGGATTCCACTTATTGCCCACATATTTATGTCCTATAAGAACTTGAGGGGGAACAAAGGAAAACTGCTAGTTAGTAAAATTGAAAACAAGGGCAAGATAATTTACCTATCACATTGTAGTAGGAAAGAGGTGTATTGTGTTTCAGCTCACTCTAAAGTTCATTGGTGTCGTGTTTTGTTTGGGGCCCTTCCCATGGTTTCCCTTGACATTCTCATTTTGGAATTCCCTCAGGTGTCCATCTATCAACAACCCAATAATTACCTCTTGGAGGTGCCGACAGTCCTTAGTGTCATAACTGTGCATTTCATACAACTGGCACTAGGAGTTCTTGTCCCTTGTATTTGGGTTTGATTGGACTGGCTTTTGGAACTTTGCATTTCTGGTGTCTTAGATTTTTAAGACCAATTTTGTGGTACTGATGATGAATTATTTTCAATAAAGCATGAGACCTTCATTGACATCATAAACTATGGTTTTTACTACTTCCCTAGCCTGAAACTCGTTTCGCGAGGAGACCTTGTATGTTCTCTTATGTTTTTGGGATTATGCACTGAGTCGTTCTTGATCTTGTATCTGTAGAATAGTGTGTATACCTCCCTTGAGATGAAACCTTAGAGTCATTTCCCCCATAAAGGATTTTATGCCCATCTCTACCATACTATGGTTTGTTAAGAGGGTTTTCCTTGTTATACATTCGAGGAGCTTTTCTAAAAAAATCTTTGGAAATCATCCTCAATTTGAATATTCAACTCATAAAGGTTATGCATGTCGTAGCCTTAAAGTCAGTTAAGCTTTCCTTAAACTAACATGAGGTAACTCAACTCTTCAGTTTCATTCCCTTTGTGAAAGCTTTTGTGCCTAATTATTCTACATCATAGGCAAATAATACTCTCTTTCTAGAATCTGGAAACAAATTCTCAAAGCCTCTTTCTTGTCTTGTTGCTCTATCTTAAAGATATCTCCCCAATGGGAATGTACTTTTTTGACCAGGGGTGGGCCCTAAATTTTTCCCCCTTCATGTTAAACAAGTTAATAGAATATTTTAGTAGGAGAGAATACCATACTAGGGACCTTTCCAATAAGTTTTCTCCAAACTACTTCACCATAGCAGACTCAACTTCTTTCTTAGTCAAGCGTCTTCATTTAATGTCATGGTGAAAAATAAATCTCTAAGGGGATATCAATTTCTATCATATTTAGGGATGTCAGGCATCTTAAACCGTTTGGGAATGATCCTGGATCCTGGTATTTTTATTCTCCCTTGAAGCGTATTGAGTCGTCTAATCCATATTGCCCCTAAGCTCATCCATCCTTCTGTCTTGGGCCTCTAGTATGGTCATCAACTCTTTCTGAGACTCAGTGAAGTTCTTTATGATTTTCTGATGACCCTCTATGTCAATCACTTCCATCCCATAGTCCTCCAAATCAAGTGTTCCATGCAGTCTCCTTTGAGTATTTTACGTTATTCATTCTCATGATGAGAGGTGTTTATTCGTTAACTATTATTTGACATAATCTATTTTCCTACAAAATCTAATAAATCTAAACTAGAAAAAAGAAAGAAAAAAAGATAAATGCACATAGTTGCTCTAGCCCCACGATGGGAACCAAACCGTTTACCGTGATTTTGATTTAGTTAAATTTATAGGTAGGTCAAGAGCACATGTTATGACTTAGACTCGGGTTAGGCTAAATTTATAGTGTTAGACTATAGTTTAAGAAATAAAAGAAACTAAAAACAACATAAATTAGTTGTTGTGTATAAGTAAGAGCGCGGACATGAATCACTCATAGAGGAGAAACGATAGTGAACCTATCAGACAATGCAATTATAACAATGTAAAACAGAGAAAAATGGGAGGCGAAGCTAGCACTACTAAAAAGGTTCATAAAAATAATGCAGCCAAAAGCTACATACTATGCCTATCCAAAAGGCAAAGGACTAAATGATGCAATTCGTCATTTATTTTTTATTTTTTTCTAATTTTTGGGCAAAAGCCTCAGACAACATGGATTTGTCCATCCGTTTTTTGCTGATTTTTCAACAAAATATGTATACATAAAAAATATGTATACTCAGTACTTTCTTATTAAAAAATATATAAAAAATAAAAAAGTTATAAAAACGACGGACAACGTGGTTTTTTCCATCGTTTTTTAATAAGAAAGCGATGGATAAAACTATGTTGTCTGTCGCTTTTTTCTTTAGTATAACCCAAACTACTCTTATTCTCTCTCTCTCTCTCTCTCTCTCTCTTCTCCTTCTCTCAAACCCATGAACATCCCACCCTCGCCCCTCCCCAAAAAATCCTATATCCACCAATTCTCCCACCCTAGACTGCCCCAAGCCATTGCCCCCATTCCCCCACTATATTTTCTCAACCTTTCCTTTATTTTTATCCCATTAATCATTCAAAGGTTAATTAGGATTTTGAAATATGTTTTTTGTAAAAATTTTAACTTTTTTACCTTATTTAGTTGTGATTTTAGCTATTATATTATTTATTTTAGCTATAGTTATTATTGTTTTATATTGTGATTTCATAAATAATGAATGATTTTAGGTTAAATTTAAATTAGTGAATATTATTTAGTATTATTAGTGATTAATTTTAGGTTATATTTTATTTAGTAAATTATTTAACTTGAACTTGGCTAAGTATTACTTAACTCATAGTTATGCACATAGTTAGTTTATAAACTTTAACATAATTTTAGGTTGAACTTCAATTGAACTTGACTTTATTTAAATTTAATTAACTTGAATTTGATTATAACTAATTTTAGCAAAATGTGTGTTGAAAATATGAACTAGTGACGTAGAATTGTTAAGTATAAACTTGAAATTTTTAAGTAGTGACTTGAAATTATGAATTAAGTAACTAGCTTAGTGACATAAAACTATTAAGTATAAACTTGGAATTGCTAAGTAGTGACTTGAAATTATAAACTACATAGCTAGCTTAGTGATTTAGATTTGTTCAGTATAAACTTGAAATTATTAAGTAGTCACTTGAAATTGTGAACTAGGTAAATTTCTTAGTGACATAAAATTATTAAGTATAAACTTGAAATTCTTAAGTAGTGACTTGAATTATGCACTAGGTATCTAGATTAGTGACTTTGAATTATTAAGTATAAACATTGAATTGTTAACTAGTGACATGAAATTGTTAAGTATATTAAACTTAAAATTTTAAGTAGTGACTTGAAATTTTGAACTAGGTAGCTAGCTTAGTGATATGGAATTGTTAAGTATAAAATTTAAATTATTAAGTATAAACTTGAAATTGTTATGAACTAGTGACTTGAAAATATTACTTGAAATTGTTATGAATTTAATTTATAATTAAATATTTATATTTTTGTAAATGAATCATTGTTTGTGGATGTATGATATGTCTTATGAAACTGGTGGAGGTGTGAAACCCGAATATTATGAAGGTGTTAGAGGTTTTATTTATCATCCCATGTCACTTGATCTCTTTAGGAAGCATAAGTTGGTTAGGTATCCTTATAGTTTATGTAATTGCATGAAGTTTTTTATCCGGACACGGTCATGTTCATCTCTAACGTAACAGGTTTAAAGCTAGATATTTTTTGTTGATTGATCATGGAGAGATAGATGGGTCGAATGACATATTTTATAATTTTTTGTTTGTGGATGAATAGTCTTACACATGTTCCAAGTAGGGTTTAATATTATAGGGTTCAACATGATAGGGTTCTACATGATAGGATGCATGAAATAGTGAATGATGCATTCAATTGTGAGCATGGAATGGAACCCTAATAGTACTAAGAATAGGTTCTCAATAAAGAATCACAATAGTTCTATTAATAACGAAAAGAGGCTAGTCGTTCATTACGTAAAGAATTGCTTTTTTCTTTTACCGTTAGACTAATTAATATCAAATTAGATTAGGGTATTTCTTGAAATGGTATTAATGATGTTGCTGATTTTATTGGAGAACTTGTTGATTCAGAGTAGAACATACCTAAGAATTTCTATCAGAAAAAAAAAATGGTTTTCAAGTTAGGATTAAAGTATGATACAATTCATTATTGTGTAAATAATTGCATGTTGTTCTTTAATAATGATGGTGATTTAGTAAATTATAAGTTTTATAGACATGCTCATTTTAAGAAAACTCCTAGTAGTAAATTGGTTCAAGTTAAGGCAATGCATTAGTTACCTCTTACCCAGTTAAAGAGATTGTATGCATCAATGAGCTTTTCCCCATATATGAGATGGCACCATGAAAATATAAGGTCACCTAGTGTCTTGTCTCATCCATCAGATGGAGAAGTTTCGAAGTATTTCAATAAAACCTATTATGAGTTTGTTAGGGAACCAAAAATATAAGGTTGTGTATCGATGATTTCGCATCATTCTCAACTTCTATTGCACCTTATTCTTGTTGTCCTGTATTTCTTACTTTATATAATCTCCCACCATAAATGTGCATGACAATTTACTACATATTCCTAAGTTGTATTATCTCAGGTCACCATAATACAAAAAGTTTAATTGGTATATTTTTGGTAGCCGTTGATAGATGAATTAAAATTATTATGATTACAAGATGTACTGACATATGATATATCTACTAGAATTTTTTTTGTTATACATGCTTCTTTTATATGGACTATTAATATTTTTCTTTGTATGGTATGTTTTCTAGTTGGATAAAGGATGAAAAGTTAGCTTGCCCTTATTTCATGAAAACAGTAAAGTGTTCACTTTAAAACACAGGCGTAAAAATTGCTAATTTGATTATCACCGTCAGTTCCTGTCAATGGATCATGAATTTAGGAACAAAATAAATTTATACAAAACAATAAGATTGAAAATGATCTGCCCCCTCCATTCATCTTTGGCCACGAGATTTGGGAGAGAGTTTGTCACTTACCTAAACATAGTCTTCACCTTCTAAAATTTCTGGATATGGTGTTGAACATAATTGGACTAAAAATATACATTTTTAGAGTTACCATAATGTAAGGATAACCTTCTGAGACATAATCTTGATGTGATGCACATTAAAAAGAATTATTTTGATAATTTATTCAATACTGTGATGGATGTTCAGGGTAATACAAAAGAGAATCCCAAGGCTAGAATGAACCTACAAAAAAATTGTAGGAGAAAAAAGTTGTGGTTGAAGAATCGGAGAATGATAAAAATTTTAAGCCGAAGGTCAATTTTTCATTCATATTGGATAAAAACGAGAAATTTGTGAGTGATTGAAGAATTTGAGGATGCATGAGGGCTATGCTTCAAATTTAGGAAAAAAAGCAGATATGGTAGAAGAAAAGTTGATCGGTATGAAATGTTATGATTGCCATATTTTTATGAAAAAATTGATTCCTACCACATTTAGCCACCTTCCCACCAGAATCTGAAAAGAAATTTCAGAAATAAGTTTCTTCTTTAAAGAGTTGTGTTCTATCAATTTGTTGAAAAGTTGTTTGGAATTGATAGGGAAGAATATTTCTGTCATCACCACTATGTTAGACAAATTCTTTTCACATGGTTTTTTATGTAATACAATTCTTTTCACATGTTTTTTGTGTAATGTAACATTCCCAATTTACCTTGTATAAAAGGCACACCTTGGAGACCCAATTCAATCGAGGTATATGTATCCATTTGAGAGGTGTTGTCCCATATTGATTTGATTTTATTATATTTTTCTTAAAATATTGATAACATTATAATTAGACAGAAAAATTTGCAAGTGCAAAAAAATATTGCTACGCAAAGGGGAAGGATTGAAGGATTAATTTGTGAAGCTTATCTAGCAAAAGAAACTGCTCATTTTTGCTCTTATTACTTTGAGGATGAAGTGTTATGTAAAAGACATAGGGCAAACCGTAATGATGTAGATGATGGTGATTCTTTCTATCCACTAATTATAATTTTTAATCAACCTGTCGAGGTTCTAAAAAGAAAAAAAAAGAGGTTTCACTAATATAAAATGTAGACCAATTGTTATCCATGTTTTGCTCAACTACATCGACATTCAACCATACGTCATGTAAATATTATATTTTATTATGGAATTACATAACTTTAAATACTACATTGTTAATTATTAATGAAAATTTTTAATATAATCTTAATAGTTTATTCACGAACACAAGGGGAAGTGATGCTATAAATATGTAGATTTTAGTTTGTTTGTTGAGTCCTGTGGAACATTTGCAATTGATGAAAAAAGTTGCATATGGTCCTGAAACACAAATTTAGATAATGAAGAAGTACTTTGTTAATGGCTTAAAGTTTCAAATTGAAGAAGTTTCTAAGTATAAGAAAACAAATAACAGCGGAGTGATGGCTCAAGGTGTCATAGACGACAATGGCGAAACTGTTAACTATTTTGGTGTTATACAAGAAATTATTGGAATTAGATATTTTGGTTGGCTCAAAAAAAGATAGTACTATCTGGTACAAGTTGTTTAACCCACCAAATAAAGGTACCAAGGTGGATCAAGTACATAACATAATTGAGGTTAAGTGTAAGAGACTATATGATCCTATGATTCATTTATCATTGCAAAAAATGTTAAGTAGGTGTATTACGCTCCATATCTATTATACAGATATAAGATCAATTGGTGGGCGGTTATAAAGATTAAGCATGTGGATAGAATAAGATTAGCAATATGTTGAATGTGGCATACCAAATTATGTATTGTTGTTCATCAAACAGTGGATGCTGAGTTGAAAAGAAATCTTGAACATCCTCAGCGCATATTAAAAAAAGTTGCTGATGATGAGATACTTGTCGTTACAAATAATATTGAGGAAGAATTAGATAAGAAAAATGAATCATTTTGGAAAGATAAAGGAGACATGAAGATGAAATAACTGACGAGGAGAAAGAGTGGGAGAATGGTGGATATCAAACATCCAACTAGGAAGAATGAGAAAATACAGAGTAGCGTGTTAGTTTATTTAATTTATTACAACTAATTTTATTTAATACTTTTACGATCGATGTAATTTTATGACATTATTGATTTTGGTACATCATGGACATATTTTAAATTTTTTGTTAAATTTCAAATCGATTTTTATGTTCTTTTTGTTTATTTTATATTGTGTTTCTGATGTATCTATGATTTGAAATGTGTTTATAGTTGTATGCTTGTTTCGGATAGAATGGATTTTTGTTGCGATGGTTTAGATTGAATTGAATGTTCTAGTGCGTAAGTTTTGTAGGATTTTGTTGGTGCAGAACATAAACAAAAGAGACGAACAACGCTGCTTCTGTTCGTCTCTTTTCTGAATTTAAAAAAAAATAGAAAAGCGACGGACAAAGAGACGATGTCCGTCGCTTTTCTAAAAAAAATTAAAAATAAAAGTGACGGATAAGGCCGCTTATGTCCGTCACTTTTCTAGAATTTTCTTTTAAAAAATATTAGAAAAGCGATGTATGGCGACACTTTTATAAAAAATATATATGTTTCTTAACGAACGATGTTGTCCGTCGTTTTTGGGCGTTGCCTTGCCACGGTGTCTGCCGCTTCTAAAAAAACGACGAGCACTTTTATAACACAAGTGACTACGTTGCTTTTCATCATTTTTGACCGAAAAAGCGCGCAATGCTGTCTCTTTTTTGTGTTCATTTTCGATCATTTTTTAGTAGTGTAGCTAAGTATATATTGTTATTTTACAGAGAAAGAGAGAGTGAAAATAACAATATACCTTTATAATTGGGGGAGGACAACTACTTATACGTTATAATAGTAAGGCCTCAGCCAAAAATAAAATTTCACCCGAGCCCTATAGTACTAAGACATATGTCCTTTGCCACCTGCCGAACCGTTAGAGGGTGCCAATAACCTATTCATAAGTGGTTCGAATTTATGCAGGTTTGCCCGTGCACCTGGTCAGTCTAACAAGTTAGTCCTCTGCTTATGCTTTCTGTAATAGCATCGTTGTTCTCAACCTCGTGGTTCTTATCTGAAAGAGAGACATCTATTTCACTGTTGTTTCGGGGAAATCTTCTCAACTAATAGCATCTCGACCCTTGGAAAATTCCTATTTTAACTAACTTGGAGCATCACACGAACGCGCTTTCATTTTACCCCATACAAAAACTATTTCATTCTAAATAATTTACTTAAGAGAAAAATTGACTCATTTTCTCGTACTTTAGAGCAGTTACTAGTAGAAATATTTTAATACTCTTTAAATCATTAAGTTATATTTTTTTTAGCTAAAGAGATAACGAGGATAATTTAATAATATATTTTGAATAGTGAAATTTCAATACTTCCTTTATTTTTAAATACTTGTTATATATTTTTTTTTGTATGCCCTTAACAAACTATGTATTTTTATTATCATACTCTTATTTAATTTACTTAATCATCTCTTTTTAATATTTATTTAGTTAATAAAAAGTATGCTCTTTCTTAGATTAAGTAGAATCGATTAAATTTTCAATGGTAAATTAGTCGATGTTCACTTCCGAGGATAATTTATTTTTAGATAAAAAAAAGAACGTACTCAATTACATATTAATTGTTTTAAGTAACAAATATTATGAAATATATATTTTTAATAAAAATAATAAATATTTAACAACAAAGAAAGTAGTATTTTTGTGTAGAATTACTAAAAATATCGGTAAGAGTAATTTGAATTTATGGAGGTCTCCGCTAGGCTGCTTAAGAGCTTTTCGGGAAAAGAAGATTATCTATAAAAAATTCAACGGTTTGTTCACCCCTCTCTCTCCCTCTTTCGTCATCCAATCTACTCCTTTAGTGGTTATCTTAATAAAAATAATTATTTTATATTTATTATATATTTTATTAAATTTTAAAAATATAAATTGATTCTTTATACTATTCTAATAATTAAATTTTTTTAAATATTCACATTTATTTAAAAAATGAATTAATGAAATTATTTTTTATTATAATTTTTTAATATGCTTGTAAAAAAATTCAATGAGAGGAAAAAGTATTTGTCAGTATTGTGGGAAGTCCAGAACAGTAGAACTGGGGATAGAGTTTTTATTCGCAACTTATATTTGGAGATAGACACACATTTATTCCTTACGTGATGGATCTGTCTGGTTCTTTCTATATTATTATCTATTATCTATATAAAGGCCTTCACATCATTCCACACATATCAAATCTAGCTCTCCTTTCTAGTGAAACATAGTAAGTTGCTATTGTTTCAGATCTAGGGTTCTTTCTTAGGTCTTGTGGTGGTAACAAAAAATTTCATCCCGCTGTAGTGATCTTATTGAAGTCAATATTCATGACACTAAAAGGGGTAATAAAGGGAGGTGACAGAAGAGAGTGAGCACAGATGGTAATTTCTCGCATAATTTTTTATATGCTTGAAGCTGTGCGTGCTCACTGCTCTATCTGTCACCCCACCACTCTCTCTGTCTCTCTAGTTTTTTTTTCTGTGGTTCTGTATCTCATTATTCCAAGTATGGAACTTGTAAGTCTATGTTAACAAATTATCTGCGTATATTTTGTACCTTGGGCAATTAGTCAGAGAATTGCTTTCTAAAATTTTATAGAGTTATGTAAGGTTCTCCATTAATTCATATGTTATCTTGTTTCACTTAAACCAGCCTTTTTCGGAATGTTTTTTTAGGGGAGTAGCTGGAGTTGTTATGCTCCAGTTGAAGGTGTGCTCTACTTTCATCATGAAGAAAATTATGTGTATGAAGAAGAGATTTTCTTTCTTGTTAGAATGGAATTCCAAACGTGTCTTTCGTTTTCTCTTTTCAAGAAACTTGACCAACTTAGGACTTTCTACCACAAGATCTTCCATCTCTATTGATTCTTCAATTTATCTTCTATTCTGCCATTTCCGAAATTTCTGCTAATAAATTTGAATGTATAATAACTAGAAAGAACGATTTGATAATTCTATAGTTGCATTTTATACCTTCTGAGTCTCCAACAGTATTAAAGTTTGGTAATTGAGATGTACCTGTGCTTTCCACAAGGGATCCTAAGCGACAAAGCGGACTCCATTGATCCAAAGGAAAAGTTGAGGCGGTGTAGCATGATGATCTTTACTTGTACATGCTATGCCTCGTTAATTGTAAGTATATTTATATATACTCTTTTTTTCTTATTTTGTGGATTCTCGTTCGAAGTTCAGTATCAATATTAAAATTTAATTAATTAAGATTTAAGTTGCGAAATCTCACCAATGGGTAAAAAAACTCCTTATCAAAATGACTTTTTATCCAAAAATTATAAGTATATAACCAACCACTTATGTATTAGTTACATGACTTTTTTCTTCAAAAATATGTGGAAAACAAGCATATCCAGTATAATTTCCTGTGAATTCATTTAAAGCATATTTTTTCCTTTTACAATATGTACTATGATTATATCAGGATAATACTAAAAGAATAAAACAAAGTTACGATGCTTCTCTAATTAATCTGTAGCTGCCTGTTAACACACTTAATCTTTGTCGTGGGTCTTGAACCAGTAAGGTTGAGGTTCCATCGTTAGTCACTTCGACTTACGTTTCAGTTTATGTGATTCATTTTTATCTGATACAAAATTTAAAAAAAAAAATTAAAATTTATGATTTAAAACATTCTTCCCTCATTCTTATATCCAAAATTAGAGCTTTTCCGCACATCATTACTCCTCGGAGATGACTCCATGTATTTATTAAAATCTCCTTCTATAAAAATTTCATAAGTGTGTTGTATATCTAGCATCACCTCGTCTTAATTCCTTAAAAGCTTGATTGTCAATGCATATGAAGTCAAACTTTTTTTTTTTTTAGAAAATGCAGAGTAGGAAGACCAACGAGAAATATCAAAAAAGACATAATAATTTAACGTAATTAAGTCAATCAATCTACATCTGCAAAAAAATATGAGCAAATTATATACAAAGAGTAAAATATCTAAAAAAATAACCTTACAAAATTTACTCACAAGGTTCATACAAGTGACAACATGATATTTATGTCTCACAAACACTCTTCTTAATAAAATTTTCAAAGCCCTTAAGACTACATAATAGATGTTATAGTTAAGAAGAAAGAGCTTCAATTTATAGAGCTTCCAAACCTTTTTCTATAAGAGATTAGCCAAATATAAAAAATTATGTTTTTCTTTTAAGAAAAGGAAATCTAATTATGGTAAAATATAATAATAGGGAAGTCACTAAACAATTCTCCCATTCGGCCTGAATTTCTAAAGAAATAAATTTGTTACACCTTCTTCAAATAATTTTTAACAGGTTGAATTTTCTTCTCCAAATATCTTGCACTAAATTTTTTTCATCAAACAAAGCAACACTAAGATAAAATTTCTCAAACAAAAATCTGTACTATCATCAAATAAGTGAGCTAGAACTTAATCTATCAAGATAAATATCTCACTTTGAACCTCGCTCTGATACCACTTGTTAGGATCGAAATAATCAGGTGTCATTTGAAAATTTACAAAGTAAACCTTGAAAGAATCTTATTAAGAAGAAGATGAGAATAAATATACTAAAAAGATAGTATGATGTGGTTCGATTAATGACCTACATCTACAAAAGGAGAAGAACAATCTACTACAAGAAAAAAGTACAAAATATCAAGTGAAATAACTTCACAAAAATCACTCAAAATAAAAAAAATCACATAAATAACAATACAACACTTGTCTCTTACAAATTCTCTCCGTAAAGAAAACTCTTTAAGTCCTTAAATCTATATTATGAATGTTACCAATTTACAAGTTAAAAGGAAGAAACCTCAATTTCTATAGCCATAATTTTCCTATAATATAGAGAATTAGCCAAATATAAAAGTTTGTAGTTTCCTTTTGAAAAAGAAACATTCATTTATGATAAAAGAATCATACCAAACATCCAACACTAATCATGTTGAAGTAATCCTTCCAACAACTAGTTTAATCGTTATAATTCTTTGTTGACCCTTCTGCTCCACCACTTGCTTTCTTATAACTCCCTATCTACTGAACTTAAAAAAAAATTCAGATTCAATCTCATAATGTTCTTATATGATTTCAATCAAATAACTCTTATCTTTTACAATACAATTTGACCTTCTGCCCGTGAAGCATCCTCCTGTTAAAAGAAGGAAGGAAAGGAATGGAGATGATAGCGAGGCTTGGGAGTAGTGGGTGGCATGATCCTTAGGCTGAAAGTAGTCTAAGATCTCTCTCTATGGTCTTCTTTCAACCATTTCCTATAAGTTGTGCTTGATCTGAATTTTAATCTCATCAGCCTTGCCCAATAGGTAGATTTGATTTGTAAAAATTTCACTTAGTAACCTAATGGTACTAAGTTATTTAACTTGAGTCTGCTTAGTTTGAAAGATAATCCTATACAAACTATTTCGGTCTTTTTTATAAAATTGTGTCTTTCTTTTCTCTTCTTCCCTTGAGTTCCGTTTTGTAGTTTAATCTTTTTTTTTCTTCTACCTCCCATTCATCCATGAGCTTTATATTTTGTTTCTATATTTGTATCTATAGTTCTGTTTTTTATTGTTCGGGTGATGCCAAAGGGTGAAGGGGTAGTGGTGCTTTTTACCTGGCCATTTTCCAAGAGAAAGAGGTGATTAATGGGTGGGTGGATCGGAGAAAGCAGTGTTTAAGCAGAAATGTTTGAAGTTTGACCTTCTTAGGTCATAATTCAGTAAAAGGTATTTAAAATTTTGCCTTGTTAAGGCCATAACTTTACTTAAACAATGCCTGAAGTTTTGCCTTATCAAGAGTACTATCTAAGTAAAAGATATTTAAAGTTGCCTTGGCTAGCCATGACAAACTTAACAAAAGAATGTGTTTAATGTTTGATCACCTAATTGTAAAGTCCACATCTCATACAAGAATGTTTGAACTTTGAAGTCAAAATAGAATTCGCAACCTCAACCGCATGGGCTTGACATTATTCAAGAAGTCGATAAACATATTAACTACAGGTATAAAATAATTAAATAGGGAAAATATACTTTCAAACTTTTTAAACATAATATGTATATACCTTTTGTTACCTCTTAGAATATATATATTTTTATTTTTATTGTCATACTTTAGAACTACATATATCTTAACATAAGCAAAGCAAAACATGGACAGATTTGAACAATTTACCCTATTATTCTTTATTTTATTTTTTTTACATAAAATTAAAACAGCTTACCCCAATTATTCTACCAAACCCTCTTTAGACCCGACATTAAAACCCACCGATTCATTTAGTTGTCATGGGAAGCTACCTTCAATAGTTGTCATCGTTACAAACCCAAAAATAATCAGTTTTGGTGCATTTTATTTTTAAAATTAAAATATTAAAATGTATGATTGTTAGTATACATAAAGTGGAGAAAGTGGTGTCACTATTTTGGTAACTTGTGTAATCACAATGACATGTTCTCCTTATTATGTATTTGTAATGGTGGGATTAATTAACAAAATGTGGTCAATTGTTTTCGTGTAACTTTTGTACCCCATAAGACATGTTCTTCCCGCTAACTCCTACTAATTACCTCACTACACCTCAAATGACCATTCGTTTTCATGTAATATATTTTTGGAAGAAATCTTACACCTATTTAAAGGATGTCGTCTTCCTTATGTTGTAATATATATGAAATATAGAAAAAAGATAACAAGAAATGTATTGTGTTTATGTTTTAAGGTTAGTGTAGTGAAAGAGTGAGTTGAGACAAAGAAAATGCTCTAAATCTTCAACTATATTCATTATACAAAAGAGAGAAATATTATGTTAAAGGACGGTGTTCCAATGGTGGAGTTTTGGACTCCTCAACTAATCCGGAGTTATTTGAGTTGTGCGATGTTGTCAGGTGTTGCATCTTGGAGGGACAAGTCATGAGTGATAATGTTGGATCGGTGTAGATTATGCTACAATATGCTTGAATCTCTTTAAAGAGAACAATATATCTGTGCCTCAGCCTGAATATTCATTTATTCAATTTTTGTTTATTTTATTTTTCAACTGTAATTATTGTAATTGTTGTATATTAGACCAAAAATTTTAAGGATGATTCATTATTTACTACAATTTGAAAATTGTGGATATTAAAATGGAGATCTAAATATTACCCGACTTCAACATCACTAAATATCTTCTACGGATGAAAGTGAAGAGAAAGACAAGTAGAGTATTTCTTATTTACTTAATCTAGGGGATAAAAGGTAAAAAACTTTTTTACTTGTCGAGATAAAAGGAAAAAAAATTACCTAATATTCTTCTTGAATAAGTGATACTACTTCTCATGAATATATTTTTATTAAACTTATAAAATAGTGGGGGTTGATGAAATTAGAAAAATATTTATCATGAATCAAATTGTGATTTTTGCATCTTTGAGAATACCTTAAAAAAACTAACATGAATGTTATCAAAAAATATTAAGTAGCCATTTTGAAATAAAATGTTTGGGTAGATAAGTTTCATTCTTGAAATGAAGAATTCCTTAAAACTGTAATGAAATATTTCTTGATAATTCACTGTTGAAAACATTATGAATACCATTTTGTTGATTATATGAGTCTTGCAACTCTTTTTGATTAAAATGTGTAACAATGATGTGACAAATAAAAAAGAAATATGTCTGCTCTGAGATATGTGATTGCATTTGGCATGGTATTATGGATATAGTGTAGCATGTATAAGCACGTCAAGTATAATTACTTGGTGAAAAAAATTTGTGACTTGTATTATTAAAAAATTATCTTGCTATATTCAAAAGTGCTTAAAGTGTTCTAATTTGGTTCATCTGAGATGTTTTTGTGCTAGTTGTTAAAGAAAATAAATTATTATTTGTTAACTCTACTATGGAGGTTGAATTAATTGTTTTATAAGTTTCAACTAATAAGAAAGTGAATTGATTTAGAGATTTATCATATCATTAATTTTCTTTGAGGAATTAATTTCTCTAATTTAATTTATTGTGATAGGACAAAAGTTATTCGTAGAGTTTGAAACTACAATTATAACAGTAAATTCATACCCATGAAGAGAGATTAATATTGTGAAATTATATTTGACAAGTGGTATAGTTAATATTGATTATGTCAAATTTTATGATAATCTTGCAGATTAGATCGAGTCCTTGGCAAGATAAAGGGTTTGAACCACATCCTTTATATCGAATAAAATATATACTTCGCCTTTCGAGAAGGATGAGATTGGAGACACAAATTTCAAGTGTCATATCTAAGAAAACACAACCTGGGGACTTGAGATCCTATACCAGGTTTAATGGAAAAATGAATCATATGATGGCTCATTAGAAATGCACTAATAAAAAAAAATTATTCTCTCCTATGATGTGAGTGTATTTATCCGGTAATGACTTGTTGATGTTGAGTCTAAGAACTCTTAATAAAAATATGTATCTTGTATGAGTGAGGTGTCAGAATTACAGAAGCGTCGTTAAAAGATTTCACCTATAAGAGTATGGAAGTAGGTCGTTTCCTATGAGAATTGGTTTATTCTCAAAAACACTCATAAATACCGGGATAGTACAAAATCGTAATGTGCTGGCTATTAAAGTTTATGTTAACACCTTGATTATTGTGTGTAAGCAGTAATATTTTATTTCTCTTAAGCAGTCATAGTTGAAGTCTGAGATTACTACTGACTCTGTAGTAAAGGTTACTGTTTTACTAAGTGGAGGTTCAATGCACAACACACCTTCATTATGCACTATAGTCTCCCTTGTACTAAATTGGTAAAGTACTCTCTTATTTAAATATTAAAACGAGTGAGGAAATATTGATACGTTTTATTATTAAAATAATAATATTAAAGTGGATGATTATTAGTAGACATAAAGTGGTGCCATTAGTCTTGTAACTCATGTAACGACAATAACATGTTCTCCTCATTATTTATTTATCTCAGTGAATTAATTGACAAAATATGGTCAATTATTTCGGTGTAACTTATGTTACTCCTAAGATATGTTCTTTCCTCCGAGTCCTACTAATTACCCCACTACACCTCAATGATCATTCATTTTCTTGTCATTTATTTTTGGAAGAAATCTTACACCTATTTAAAGGATGTCTTCTTCCTTGTATTGTAATATATATGAAATACAGAAAAGGATGATAGGAAATGAATTGTGCTTATATTTCTAGGTTAGTGTAGTGAAAGATAAAGTTGAGATAAAGAAAATATTCTAAGTTTTCAACTAAATTCACTATACAAAAGAAAGAAATATTATGTAGAAGGAAAGTGTTCTAGTGGTAGGGTTTTGACCTCTTCAACTAATTTTGAGTTGTTTGAGTTGTACAATAGTATCGGACTGTTATATTCTGGAGGGGACAAGTAAAGAGTGATATTGCTGGATCGGTGTAGATTATGTCGCACTGGACTTAAATCTCATTAAAGGAAACGAGATATCTATCCAGATATGTATTTATTCATACTTGTTTATTTTATTTTTCAAACTATAATTATCATAATTGTGGTATATTACACCAACACCCAGTGTTTATGCTCTCACACACAGGCAGCAGCAGCATACTGCAGAGACTCTTCTTCAGCGTGAATCGGAGAAGCAGTGAAGTTGAAGGGAAAAATGGATGCTGATGGAAAACAAGATAATAAAGTTCATGCTGATGTTATGCTTTTTGGTAAGAACCTAACAGTCCAATAAAGAACCCCATTGAGGAAACTACATTTCCTAGAAAGACAACATGAGTCATGTGTTGACGAATCGATTTTTCTCCAAGAGAAGTTGGTTACTCCTAGCGTTAGAATTTGGGCGCCCGTAGCTCTTTGTTCTCCTCGAAGACGAAATCGAAGAAGCAATTTGTAGTTTCCCGTCACTTGATTAACCCCAGAAACATATGACATCGCAGGTACTTTGATTTATTGAAAGATAATATTTTAGTTGGCAGAGGTTTTATCACCCTAGTGGTGACATTGTATAAATAAACCTGAGTATCTTTATAGCTATACAAGCAAACAAGTCCGTTGCAATGATTTGAACAAGTACGCATCTCCCTCTCATAGCAAAAGTAAACACGCTGTAAAGAAAGTCCTTCGGATTTACTTGTTTTCGGGTTTTTAACTATGATAACTGTTGGAGGTAGCTTCCCGTGACAACTCAATGAAAGGGTGGGTTTTTAATTTCTGGTCTAAATTGGGGTTGGTAGAATAAACTTGGTGGGTTTTGTTGAATAAGAAAAAGGAAAATAGGATTATCGTTCAGGCTCTCTACGTGTCGTTTCGTTTGAGTTAAGCATATATGTAACTCTAAAGTATGATGGTTAGGGTGTATATATTTCTAAAATATAACGAAAGTTATATGCATACCATTTTTAAATATTCTTGAATATATTTATCTTTTTTAGTAAAAAAAATAAAAATAAAATCATAGTCCGATAATAGATATTATTAGACTTAACCTGTTTAATTCATGCATATACAATCCATGTGTCTATAAAATTCTTTTTTCAAGAAGAAATATTAATTGAAAAGATATCATTATATGTTATTTTGATCTTAAACTTAATATGAGTTTCATTAATCACAACGTAGTTATATATCCAATCAGTTACGACATTTTTGTAAGAGAAATTTATAAAATAGAAGGTAAGAAAGTAATATATGTAAAAGAATATCGCCGGCTAAGCAAGTAAAGCCTTTTTATTGAACCCTTGCATTATAAATGCTCTTCCGTAAACTTACCATGATATGGAGTAAACGAAATTAACGGAGAACTTGTTTTTGTGACACTTTACCAAAGAGATTTTTGTTTTTTCACACCTAGAAGATCTCATTTCTAATATCTCATGAATCTCATGATCAATATTTATTTTTATGTTTCATAGAGACATTGGACCGTGTCCAATGTATACAATATTGCCCGACTGAGAGTAGTGTATGTAATTTATATCTTCAAAATACTTAGTGTGTTTGGTATGTAAAAAAATATTTTTCATGGAGAATACTTTTTAAGAAAATTTTTTTTAGAAAAATATGTTATTTCTTACTTTTTTGTTCTTGTATTTCGTACGTAAGTAGTTTTTTTCTAAAAAAATTTGTATAGTTTTAACATAAAATATTGAGAGTAGGTAAGGTTAGATTGGTTGATATTGTGATGAAGGGAGAGAGAGGAGATCTCTGTGGTCGAGATGGGTGGGTGGGGTAGGCGTGGGAGTAGCTAAGATTTTTTAAAAAAATATTTTAATTTTTTTAGGAATGGGGTTGGGTAGAAAAAATTATATATTTTAAAATAAATATTTTCTTTTTGCGTGAGGGTAGGTGGGGGTTGGGTGGGAGGTTGGGGTAGGGGCAGGTAGGGTAGGTTGGTGTTGTTCTTCGAGCCTACGCTCTAGACTAGACACAGTACTCAAAAGTCACAAGTAACTCTGAGCTAACGCTTGGCTAATGCATATTGTATAAAGATTGAGCAGAAGTAATAAACTATCATATAATGATAAATGGATGAAGAAAAACTGAATATAACCGACTATGGTCAATGGACCCATAAGTACTGAACTGACAACTAAGACTATGTTTGAAAACATTCTAAATCAAATTTAAGGAATTGTTCGGATAAGCCCCCAACTAACTTTGTACTAAAATTGAAAGTAGATATAAATAGATTAAAGATAAA
>JBDJHY010000106.1:8315684-8332375 GCA_039654485.1 Withania somnifera | reverse complement strand
GGCCGGGTTTACATATGAAAACTTATAAGCTTCTCATAAAAGACGTATCATCAATCTCTATACCGAGACATGGATTCCATCAATTAACTTTTATTTCACCAATATATATTCATTAACATCCAACTTACCAGACCTATCGACCCATCTCAGAATCTCACCTTTTAATAAGTCAAACGATAACGAATATATACAGCTTATGATAGTTATATCAAGATTAAGAAGGTAAGTACATTTAATAGTTTAGAGAATATGTTTTATTAGCCAGTTTCAAAACAACTATCTCTACTCGGTCTTATTCAATACATACAAAATGTACTAGCACGAGAAGTTAGAACTATACCATTCTCGTAATCAAGATACATTACATTTAATCTCGTGCTACAATCAATCTGATGGTTTGTCCAAATTTCCATCTACGATTGTAAACTAAACTTTAACTTATAAGAATCAATGATTTAATCTTCCGTGTATAAGCTCAAACTCTATTTACTAAATCATCTACTATATAAGTTGAGGACACATATATAACAAAATGATCTATGATCTATGTAATATAACACTTTATTGATTTGAATAAATATAAAAAACACTCGTTCAATGAACAATACTATATCAAAACTGTATAGTTAATAGTATATCCTAACAGCCTCCACTACCAGACTACTACTATACTCATTATACCAAATTCAATTCTGAAAGTGGCTGTCCAAACAACCCTTAGTTGTTGATCGTGAACAGTTGTTGGCAGAGGCATGCGAGTTGACAGATTGAGGAAAAGAACAACAAAGTTTATCATGTGTAGCTTGTGAAGCCTATCTACATGTGGATCCAAATTTAACTACATTTGGGTTGTTAACGACATGTGGGTCCAAATTTTAAATCAGTAGGTGGAGAATACTACCAGACCTCTAATACAATATGACTATTAACATTTACAAGTTGAACAATATATACAGATTGGCACATAATACTTCAATTCACAAAAAATAAAACTAAAATTTATACATATAAAACTTTGAACGTAAATAACAGTAAAAGAAAAATATCCGAAATGAATTGCCAGATAAGATAGGATAGGAAAGAAATTTAGCATGACCAGCCTGAGAGCGATTTAGTCAGGTAAAATATGGGGATATTCTTTTTTAGTTCATACATGATATGATTTGATCTCATATATGAATTATGATCTCGCCGTGTCATTTTCTGTCACCTAGAACCTCTAGTATTAATATGTTCGTCATAAATATTCTCAAAAAGATAAAATTTGCCACGTGTATATAGACCTTCATACCCCTTTGGGGTCTCGGGAGGAAACACCAAAAAAAAAAAAAAAAAAAAAAAAAAAAAAAAAAAAAAAGAAATAAAGACAAAAGGGATCTCGCCAAGCATGCAACTATACAGACAGTTGATACCTGTAAAATTCAAAATTTTAAAAAAGTGCACTTTAAACTTCAGCATCATAACAAACCAGTTGTCATTTTGGTCAACGAAAAGGTTTCTGAATCTTGGTAAAAATAAGAGATGATAAAACATGCATGCATCAAGAGATATAGGGGCTTCATTGGGGACAGCGACAAGGGAAAGAATGCATCCAGGAGAGAACGGTATCATTATCCTTCCTATAAGAACAGCTTCAACTTCCAAACGACAATGATAGCAATTTAGCTATATGCAAATCAACGTGCATATAAACAATGTGCTAACATGAAACAAAGATTCAACGCTTGAAGACTTGAAGGAGAACCAGGGCCAAAGAACTCTTGACCAGCTTTCTGGAACATCTTCCCTTTTCACTGGATGCAGATGACAAAATTCCTCCAAGATTTGAACCTATAAGTTGTGAAAATATAGAATATTCAGTGCAGGGGTAGGAACACAAGTTTCAAGTCTGCCTTCGAACCAACTTTGGATTATGTTCTCAAAAGTGCTAGTTGAGGTTAGTGCACTAGGCCACGTATCCACCAACCTGAAACCAAATTCAGATGCAGCTGAAAGTATAGATGGTTCATCAACTCTGCGCAAGACATGACAAAGGATTAGAGCTGGTGTACTACCCTCCTCATCACTTCGGCCAGATCGGATCAGCTCGCAAACAAAGGAGAGATTGCATCAGCAATGTAAGTGACATCAATGCCTATTATGACATCAAAACCTCTATCGTTTAGCCTCTTGATGGACTCTACATCATCTCTGTTTCCCCACTCAAGCGTTTTTGTTATTAGACTTGCAAGAGTTGGTGGTTGGAGATTCAAAGCGAGATTCTGGTTTAACTGATCAAGTGCTTTTGTGTCGCCATCAGTGGCAACCACAAGGTTAGCAGATCTAGCAGCAACCATGGAGAAAATGCCCGCACATCCACAGCCCAGCTCTAAAACACTCCTCCCTGAAACAATGTCTCGTTAGCAGCAAGAACAGAAGTCATAAACTGAGCTGATTCCCATAACATTAAGCCAGTTGATTTGCAGGTATGCTGATACTCTTTTGAGAGGACCTTTATCTTGAAAGAATAGTCTCTGTAGATGACATCAAGAACCTAGAATGTTGACAATAAGCATCCAAGTCAGTGACTGTCGGACAATATTTTGGAACATTTAAAAATTAATTTATACAAGCTTTAATTGGGGATCCAGCGACCCCAACTTCATATTTCTGAATCAATTACAACTAACTACCTGTCTTGAAAGAATAGTCTCTCTAGATGACATCAAGAATCTAGAACGTTGACAGTAAGCATGCAAGTCAGCGACTGTAGGACAATATTTTGGAACATTTAAAAATTACTTTATACAAGCTTTTATTGGGGATCCAGCGATCCCAACTTCATATTTCTGAATAAATTACAACTCACCACATGGTTCATATTCGAATATGCTACCCATAATGGAGGCAAATTGACTAATATATCGATCTTTAAAATACAAAATTGTTGTTTGATCAAGAACCTGCATCTATTAAGTCGGATCAGGTCCCAAAAGTAAAATTGATGAAATACAGCATGGGTGTTAGTTTATTTGAATTATAAAAAGGATCAACATGCTACTACTGGATCAATGCATGAGCACTACATGTATGCATAGGTCATGATTGCTCAACTACAATGTCAGGTGCTAATGCATAAAACAACAAATGTTTAGTCACATTGCCTTTTGGAATAATAACTCCATTTCCTTGCAATTTATGTATCTCTCATAACAATAATGAGGAATTAGCACTAGAAGTGAATGAAAATTCGTACCTCCTCCTTCGGAGATGAAATACCAAACATTTCAAGAGCCATCCCCTCGGATATGTCAACCTCCGTGTCATTTGAAGAGTCTTCAATGATAATTTTTTGTATTTCAGGCTTACCAAGTTTCACCTTGCTTTCGGTTTCCCTCCAGGTATTCCACTACCAACGTGGAATACAGCTTGAACCCAGCGCATGAAACCACAGCACTGAAGTATGTTTTTATCTAATGCACCAAAAGTACACTGAAAAATGGATATGAGATGTTAGGGGGAAATCCAATACAAGATAATATTGGTAATTCAACACACACTCTAGCATTGATCTTCATCCAAGCCCATCAGATCCTTAACAGTGTGTGGCGTACTGAAGTTAGGCTCCATAAATTAACAAACAACAGTTTTAGGATTTTTGTATCACATGCGACTGCATCTGTTCCCCAATCTGTCACCACTACATCCCCAAACCCGAGTTTGAGTGCTAATAATTTTGTTCAATTTTTTGTGTTGCAGGTTTTGCATTCTAATTGCCTACTTTATATTATATTCAAATGAAATTCCTAAATTGAAAGTTAAATTACGATACTCTTTTAAGTAAACCCCGCATATCCTACCTATTCAGCCGTAATGGCTTTTCAGAATGAAGTGCCTTTCCTAAATATTATGGCTTCAGGAAGAGTTGCTATTTAGTTTTGTTCCCTGCTTCTAGCACTCAATCTCTCGACACTTGTTTTCTTTTTCACTTGTCATTGAGTTTTGGGCTATAACTATTCTGCCCATCCTTTTCCTTGTCTATATCCTTGGTGATATCCATCTACAGCAAACCAACCTCTAAGTTCTCACATAGTCTCTTTTACTATCGCCTCTAGAATTTCTATTCTCTGTTTTCGATAAAAACAACCATCCCAATTTACAAAGTATGTTTTCTGGCTCCAAACATTTTCTTTAATTTTTGAATTTTTTTACTTACTTCACGATATTCTTAATGAAGCTTTTAAAGATTTAAATCCCACTCAGTGTTTCTATAAGATCAGGGATAAAGTCTCAATCTTAATGGGAAGCTGTTATGAGCTTAATTTTCGTGTTAGATGATAGCTCATCTATATATTTTTGTTACAATTTCTTTATATATATATGTTACTATATAACGTAAGGGAGGATATAAGAATTTGATGCTCCTCACAAACTTTTTTTAACCTATCATCTTGTCACACATTTGAACTTGAGGGGTACATATGTAAGCCGCATGTACTTAGTAATCCTCTATTTTGCAATTACTAATCTTTTAGCTTTAGTTTATTTGTCATCATAATTACTTTCTATTTTAATTTTTTAGTATTTAATTTAGAAAATATTTCTTTTTTCTTTCTAATGTAATTCTTTAATTTTGACCTTTTATATAACATATTTAAAATTACAAGATTAAATTATATTATGATATTTTTATATATTTTTAGTTAACAAGTACAAAATTTAAAAGTTTTATTTACTTTCTTAAATTTCATACAAAGCTAAAAATAAAACGAACAAATTGAAACTGAGGAAGTAAAATAATTGGTCTAAATTACTCCCTTTTGTTCACTCTTATTTGTTACGATTTGCTTCTTTATTAAGAATTTAAGATGTATTTTTCGTCATATTAATATGAAGAGAATTGCAACTTATAATATTTTTTCTATTGTATCAAATATCTAAATTTTAGTTATAAAATATTAAAATTAATTTAATTTAGTTTAGTTTAAAAAATTAGTCAAATTAATTTTCGATAAGAAAAATATAACAAGTAAAAGTGAATGGAGAGAATAATTGTTAGTTTACAAAATCAAAATAGAATTAATTAGTTTTTCTTTTTCTATTTATGTTACTTTAACAAATATACGTCTTTCCACTGAGTAGGAGGTACACCTAACCCACTCATCAATCACGGTGTTCAGGTGACTTGCACTAATAGATCCCTGATAAGAAAAGAAAAAAAGAAGTGTTTGAGATCAAAGACTATATGAGGATAATTAATTCAAATTATTCTTCTAATTATGTATTATTTTAAGAGGCGTGCAAGAGAATAACAAAAAAAGTAAAATAAATCGTAGGGAGTACATTAATGATGCTCTCAAATTTTACCCAAAATAATATAAAATTTATGTACAAGCAAATCTCTAGGGCATTGATTTTATCATTTACACCTAATTGTAATTTGAGTTCACTTTATTATTTTTATTTAGATAAATAAAAGCATTGGTGAACATCTAAAAATGTGATGCAAATTATTTTTTTCAATCAAAAATAATTTTTTATGTCTTAATATATGTGATGTTTTTCTTTAAGATTAAAAAATATATGATTTGATCGGAATTTTAAAATATTTTTATTATATTGGAATTAAAAGAAACTTAATGGGTGTTAATTTACACCATAGTTATGCATGTTTTAATTTACAAATATTGAATGATATATTATTTAATTCCAAAAAGATTAACCAAACTGATTCTTAAGAAATAAAAAAAATATATGAATTAAGATGGAAGGAGCATTCTTAAGTTTTGGCCCGGGCTCACCACGGACCTACCACTACTAGTATATATATATAAAATGTTCGTCATTTATAGCTTTGACATAGTTTCTTTGTATTGTATTTGATTTTGTGTGATAATGAATAAATTATGATGTTTTTAATCTATTCTTATTTTGTGCACCGGCAGACCAACATTTGAATTCGCTGGATCAAATGAGTGACTCTTGGTTTCGTAAACATATCTCTTTCAGTAACAAAGAATTCAATGTTTTCTCATGTCCCTTCCAGTAATAAAGATTTTACGCAGTTTTAGTAGTCCTTCCGCTTTCAGGACAAATTCGCTAACTGATGTCATATAAAAATCACTATTAGGTTGATGCATCAATAACCTGATCCCAATCTTTCTAGAAAGCAAGCGAGTGAGACATGTCTCAAGCGAGTGAAAGTAAAACTGAAATGACCGACCATGAATTTTATGATGTTTTAAGTGTAGCGGGTCTCTTGCTTGTTGTCCCTAAGGAGCCTATCAAGTACAATAAGGTGGAAACCTATTTCAGCAATGACGAATCACATAGATAATCCCCTATACTTCACTGTGAAGTTTACTCAAAGTCTCATGTTAGTAAAAAAAATACATTAGACTTTGCCTATGGAAAGTTGTTTGCTATATTAAGTATGGATTTAAAGTTTTGTTTTCCTCACACAGGATCTTCGTTTAGGTGAATCGCTAGAACATGTCTTTGTTTGTCAATTGTTGTGTTGCTATTTTTCTTGCATGTTATTTGGCATTTGATTCCGTAATATTGATATTGATGGTTCATTCAGATCTCCTCCTCTAATCCTTATCTTTGTTTTCCTATTTCATGTGACATTCTCTTGGAATCCAAATGAATTTCCTTCCCCTTTGCATTATCCTTGGGACCAAGTCTGAAATTTTTGAGTCAGCTCCAACCAAGTTCAATTTGGATTGAAGAACTGAAGATGAAAGCTAGTGTTGAAGAGTGGGAAAAAAGGCATAATTTGAAGATTATTTTCGGCCCAAGGCCGAATCCCAGACCTAGTCTTTCTCGTCCTTCCTTTATTATTCATTTGTACAATTTTTTGAGATTAATTTTATAAATTATTTGAATTACTTGTCTAACACTTTTTCTAGTCTCAATGAATTCCTAAGAATTTACCATCTTATTTTATTTTCATAATTCATTTATTTTATTTGAAACCACCTGTATAATCTGCTTTGATAATTGAAAAAGCGTAAATAAGTCCTTAACCAGTTTCTTTTACAATCAAAATTTTGATGTTTTTTAAAAAATGGCATTTTCTTAGTTCGTGTAATGATTGAGTTTGGTTTAAACTAAAACTAAATCACTTCACGGGAAAAGAAGGATAGGAAATGGGGGGATAATAAGCTTTTATAACTAGCTAAAACTTTGGACACATGACCCTCCTTTTTTTGAAAAAATACAAGAGTTTCTTATTTTTAAGTTTGAAACACCTTACTTAACCTCATGAGGATTATCTCTTTCATACAAGAAATGATTATTTTCTAAAGGCATTTGTGACACCAAAATTACTCTTGTAAATTTACTCTTCACAACAACAATTGATTTTTATTAACTTTTGACACATACTTTTGATTTTAAATAAATTTTGTCGCTAGCTTAAACTATACTAATTTTTCACTTGTATAGAAGTAAATTTTAATTTTAAGAACCTTGAAGTATTTGAGATGATTTTTAATATTTTGGCCTTTTTTATTTTTTTTTATTTAATCCTTTTTTTAAAGTTATTACAATGGATATATTTTCGAGTTTAAAATAAAATTCATCTATTTTATAACTTAACTCATTTTCTACTACTTTTGAGTTATCACAAAGTATTTCAATGTTAGACATTTTTTAAGAGTTAGAATTTGGTCAATTCATTTTTGGGATGTAGAACAGAATTGACTAATCCTAAGTCAAACTCGTCAATTTTTGTTGATAATGGTTTTTAAGAATCCTTACCTAGAATTTTTAAAATTTAAGTTTTGTTTCTATTTTCAAATTTTCATTTCTATAAGTTTTTTTAATTTTTTTTCAAGAAATTAAGTAGAGACTCGGTTATCTTCTATTTATTTTAAAAAATATTTTGAAATAATTTTCTCCAACCAGTTTCGAAATATTTTTAAAACTCATCCTTAGCCATTATTTTTTCTTTCGGAATAAAACATGACCATCTCCTCCCTTCATGCTAAAATGTGATAGAGAAGGTTTGTTCGATTTTCTGGGATTACCTAAAGAATGAAAGTTCTAAGGTGTAACCAATTGAGTCGGATCTATTGTGAGAGAGGGCTTGGAGATATTTCCTATATATTTTCTAGGCATGTCTTTGGACCTGAATATTGATTTTTGTATCCTTTTGGAGCCTAGAACCCATCCTATTTTCATATGTTCTAATAGCATGGCTCTTGAAGAATTGTGTGAGTTGAAGGACCAAATGCAAGAGTTGTTGGGTAAATGTTTCGTGTACCCAATTCTTCTTTGTGGGGCACTCCGATCCTTTTTGTGAAATAGAAGAATGGTATCTTTAATATGTACATATACTATTATCAATTGAATCGTGTGGATTTTAAAAGCAAGTGTTTGTTGCCACATATTGATGAACTATTTTACCAATAATAGGGTGCTTATGTGTTTTCAAAAATTGATTTGAGGTTTGGGTGCCATCAATTGAAAATTTGGGTAAAGATGTTCCCAAGATGGCCTTTCAGAACAGATATGGACATTATAATTTTTATTGATGTCCTTCGAGCTAACTAATGTTGATGCAACCTTCATAAGTTTGATGAATGGCTTTTTCAAGCTATTTTGTTATTTTGTTCATCAATGATATCTTAATTTATTCGAAGAGTAAATTGAAGCATGAGGAACACTCAAGGATAGTAATTGATTTGTTGAAAGAGAAACAACTTTATGCTAATGTGATTTATCATGTTAAGAGTTGGACAAGACTCACTAATGTCTCTGAAGTTATAATCTTTATGGGGTTGTCCATTACTACCATAAGTTTTTAAAGTGGTTTACTTCGATTGCTTCTCACTTGATTATGTTAACAAAGCAAAATATTTCGTTCGTATTTTCTAAGGAATGTGAAGAGTGTTTCTTAAAACTCAAGACTTTCTTTTGATTTAAATATCGGGCATGGATATTTCTTATTAATTAATCAATAAAATAAATATTTACAATACATGGTATTCCCAATTGGGTTTACCCACAAAATACAGAAAATAAACCAATCTACCTGAAATCCAAAACATATAAAATTTGGCCCAAAATAATTACCCCTGACCTGCTTCGAATTATCTTCTATAATGTGTCCATATGGTTTCCTAACATGTGTTTCAGCTTCTTGCACACTTTTGAGATTAACCATGGTTGTTGCTGGTGTTTGGATAGTCCTAGTTTTCCTCTTTGCTTCTGCTTTGGGTTATCAATCGTCCACAATTGATCTCCATGTACCTATTCATTTCAGCTTTGAAAGGTAACTTGATCTCTTCTTTCTTCTCATTTATTTCCTTTTCATTCTCTAATCTATTCTTTCTTTAGTGTGGTCTCATAAAAAGATAGTTGTTTATATCATCTGAAGTATGAGGAAAGCTCTTTGGTGCTGTGCATGACTAATGGGTAAAAGTTTCTACTGCTTATTTATTCTGTTTTCCTCTCTACTAACTATTGTTCTTACAGGCTTAGGATGGGATAGGGTGTCATGACCCAATTTCTCAGGTCATGACGACACTTACATCCCACCATAAGAGAATCATTCAACAAGTACAGAAAGTAAAACTAACAATAAAAGAAGAAGAAAATTTCACTAATAAGGAAAGCACATGCAGAAGTCTAGTACAATAAAAGAAACTTCCAAAACCTGGTATTCCAGTACATGAGCTGCTAAGAAATAAATACAAAATTGATATAAATATATTATTTATTTTATAATAAAAAATAAGTAATAATAGTCTAAATAGAAATAGTAAAGTGAGATCTCGGATGCCGGAGGTCACTATCTACCTTAGAATCCGAATAAAAGCATGAACCTTAGGAATCACTTCGTTCACTCATAATAGGATATGCACCAAGAAGATGCAGTGTGGTATGAGTACCAAACTGCCAAAACAATCGGTACCCAATAGGCATCATCAACTGACTGGGTCCATATAAGAAATAAAATTAGTAAATAGTAGATAATGAAGGAAATAAGTCATAGAATTTAACGAGTACAAATATAAACAAGTGAAGCTATATCCAGATAAAATAAAAGTAATAAGGAACAAATGATGGAGCTAGCTAACTAGAGTAATAGAAGAACTCAAAAGAGATGAAGTCGTACCTAAGTCCTTGTAACAAAAAATCAAGTAAAGAGAATAAATAAGGTCGGCGTATCGATAATCTCAATAAAAGGAAAAGGGAGAAGGCATAATAAAAAATAAACCCATACATAACTATCAACTAAAACCATGAAACAAATAGGAAATAACAACTACTCAAGACATATAAAGGATCAAATAAATAGGTAAAACTCACTGGCATCCCATATTATCAGAAGGTATAATTAATAAAAGCTTATCCTTATCATCCTATACCACCAGAAGGTACATCCAAGGAAGACAATTGCGGAAACAAACATAGACATGAATACAATGGTACCAATGTCTCAATAATACTATACGCTCCTGGCCTAGTACTTATCGATCCGGTGGGAAGGACCCACGAAAGACCACAAATAGTATACCCTGGTGGAATGCAACCCATATACCTCAATTAGGTTCCATGAAAGCCACAACCATATACTAACTCTAACGAAATATCATAAATGTGATATCATGGGCCTCAATAATGTGTCCGGTCCTCACCAGGTCTAAAATCAATTAAAAACTCAATATTCGTACCCAACTATGTCTGGAACTAAAATCAAGTAATGGATAAAACTAAACATCTGACACCAGGCTAAAACTATAAATACTAGCAAGGTTATAGTACCCGATGCCAGATTTTTAGGCTTGAACTAAGACAAATTAGAAAATAGGAGTACCGAGTGACTAATTGACAATAAGGACTTAGAAACTATAAGAAGACCATGGAAATAACCCCTTTTTAAATAAAGAATTTGTTTATAAATCAATTTCATATCATTATTAGCCAGTAATCTGAAAATCTTTGTGATCAACTATCATTAACAATCAAAAATGCACCCATAAGACATGAAAGGTTTCAGAATTATTAATACTAGGCTCTCGTCCATAAAAAGTGACCATCAATGCATAAAATCTCAGTTTCATAATAAATGACATGCACAATCACAACAAATAGATCATAGAAAGTCCTGCAGGTCCTGTACAGTCTCAGAATAACTATATCACATAATCAACAACCATACAAATACGGGACTCACAGACGTTATCCATAATCCTACCATCTGTGTTTCAGAGTCAACAAAGACCACTCAGGGTTACATGTAAACTATAATCGCAATGCAATTTTGAAAAAAAAGATAAAAAAACTGACTAAAGAGCGGACAGGGGTATCAACCTAGAATTTCCAACTCGAGGACACTAGATAGTACTATTATTTTCCATATAATCCATGTCTACGATAAGTAAGCCATAACCTACCTTTCGTTCAAAGATAAGTTGGCAAATATTGAGTA
This sequence comes from Withania somnifera, assembly GCA_039654485.1. Lineage (NCBI taxonomy): Eukaryota > Viridiplantae > Streptophyta > Magnoliopsida > Solanales > Solanaceae > Withania > Withania somnifera. Next base: position 8,320,953 of record JBDJHY010000106.1, on the reverse strand, counting down.
GAATAGGCCTAGACAACTCTAGCAATCCAATAATGTACAAACAAGCTTGAAGATTATGAAACTAGAAAAATAATAATCTACGCGTTAGTCCAAGTCAAACAATACCCATAAATCTATTCTTATACCAAAAATTTGGAGCTAAGACAAGTAAGAATTAAGCTAGAATCGATGAAATAAAGTGAAGAAAGAAGCAGGGAAAATTTTAGAATTTATGGAAGAATTTGAAGGAATTTATGAGTGAAAACTTACCAATTAATGTTGAAAAATAATTAGAAATATTTCCTGATACTTCCCAAACTTAATAATAAATACCCATGAATTTTTAAGCTCAACAATAGGATTTTGGAATGAAGAATGAGAAAATAGCAAGAAATTGACATTTTGGGTATTTATTGCCAGGTGAACAATGCATCACGATCGTGACATTATTCACTGCAAAAGTAAAGGGTAACAACTGGAAGGCATCGACATCACATAAGGTTCTACATGATGACAAAGAAGGAAAAGGTTTGGCATCCCAACCGTGGCAGTAAAACCATTGCTACTGGCAAGGGGAGACTGTGCTCACGAAGAATATCAAAATCAGCTCTTTTTCCAAAACTTCTAATGATGGTTGGGGATAGGTTTGGAGCCCGATGAACACCGACCAAATATGAAAATTATATAAAAACTTCATTTTATACACAATAGTGCAAAAAAAAAAAATAATTTTAATATGGGATTGTTTCAATGAAATGTTGACTAAAGTCAACTCTCAACCTAAATTCCATAAATTCCAGCAGAGTATCCAAAATGAGCTTGTCTAGCCCGAGACTCGAATGAATACCTCAACTAGTCCAAAATTAAAATTTCAGTGTTGATAGTGTAGTTGGATTTTATATCCGAGGCTCTAATTATCAAATTTCAACCGAAGTCAAGCTTTTGAAACCCTAATACATACAAAATAAGATAAAATCACTATGAAGGCTTCCGAACACAAACCAATATCCTTTCTATACTAAAATCTATGTTTCAGAGCTAATCAAACTATCTAAATTCAATTTCGAGTTTATTTTCAAGGAATATTGACCAGAGTAAATAATATCAAAAGTTAAGACTTTAGAATAGGGTAGCGGATGTAGCAACCAATGGAATGACTACAGAACTGTATCACCAGTCCTGATAAGTCATAAATAATTTAGGGCTACTAAAGGAAACCTACAAGAAGCAAAAAAGTATGAAAAATGTGAGAATTAACGAAAAGGTCCTTACATAGGGTGAAATTGGATGCTTTGATCCTCCTTTGCCTATGAGTCATAAACTGCTAGGTCAAATCTTCCCATCTTATCTCAACACTTCTTGATTTTGGCTAGAAACTCTTTTGTAGGCTGATATTAGATTTTTAAATCATAGCTCTATAAATGTACTCTGTGAATACATTATAGCATATTCAGATGTATTAGTTATGAACAGCTTTAATCCTAATGTATGGTATCAACTGTTTGTATATGTATATGTTTTATCCCCTCAGTTTCTATTTCCCAAAATCATCTATATGATTTACTTCCCTTTTCTAGAGTATTATTAGCCATGAAATCTTCTAATTTGTTATTTTTTTGTGATAGTGTTGTACTATGCCATCCTGTTGGATAGAATGTTTTCAATCTCCTGAATATAATCTAGTGAGTTCCAAGGTAGCTTCCATTATCCTATGATGATGTTATAAAGTAGCATAACGTCTATTGTATGATTGCTTTAGTCAGTTGATTTCTTTCACAGTGTTTACATACTTCTAAAATGGCTATTATTTCTACTTCTGTTTTACTGGTATCCTCTATCTCCTTACCTTTAGAAAACATAAGATCCCTATTTTATTCCTCAAATAGAATGCTATAAACTCCTCCCCAGATTGCCTCTAAATGCACTATCAGTATTATATTTCATCCATCCTTTAGGATGTAATTTCCACAGTACCTTGGTGATTTTGACTTTTGGTGTATGCCTCTCTAGCTCCTATAAAAACTTTGGGCATCTAGCTTGATAGGTACTACAATTTATCTTATTCCTTCCTATGAGCAATATTAATGCAGGAAAATAATGTAATTGCCTACGCTTCTAGGTAACTGAAGGTATATGAATAGAATCATCCAATGCATGACTTAGAATTACCAGCAATGGTTTTTTTATCTGAAGCAATAGAAAAATTATCTCCATGGGGTGAATTATGAAGTGTTCACTGAACAATAAGCCTCCAGCATGTGCTCGCCTGGAAAGATTTTAAATTGAGACAGAGAAGGCAAATAGAAACTTTGAAGGACTATGATGTTACCATAATCTTCCACCTAGTAACTCTAATATGGTAGAAGATGGTATGAATAAGAAGTTAGCAAGAATAAGGAGTTTGGATCACTGGCATATTGATAGAAAAGCTTTAGGAAAGGAGGTATAAACCCTCTCCAATGATTTATTAAAACTTGAAATCATTGAGAGAGAGGGTTCTTTTGTCTTATGTAAAGTCAAGGTCTTTATTGCTTAACAAGATAAAAGGGAAACAGTTCAAAGGTCGGCTTTTGAATGGATTAAGGCCTTATTGACATCAGCCACAGTGTTGATTTTTCTAGTTAAGGGTAAGAATTTCTCAGTTTATTGTCATGGTTCTCATGTTTGTTTGGTTTATGTTCTGATGTAGTAGGTCGGGTGATAGCATATGCCTTGAGGCAGTTGAAGACTCACAAGCATAACTACCTAACTCATGACTTGGAGTTGGTGGTGGTAGTTTTTTCACTCAAGAATGGAGGCATTATTTGTAGAGTATGCATCATAAGATTTTCATCAATCATCACAGTATTTAGTACATACATTATAATTCTTAAGGAACTTAATTCGAGACAATACAGATGGATTGAGTTGCTAAAATACCATGATATTTCTAGTTTGTATCATTTGGGAAAGGAAAATATTTTATAGATTCCTTGATTTGGAAGTTAGTAAGTATGGGAAGATTAGCCCCACTTATAGTTTTTGAGAGGCTTTTGGCTTTGGACATTTAGTCTTTGGCTAACCGTTTGGTTATAATTATGTTGAAAGATTCTAGATGGATTTTTGTTAATGTTGAGGTTCGTTCTACCTTGGTCGATTATATTTGATGCATTAGTTTGAGGATATGCTGTTGAGCAATATTTGTGACCAGTTGTTGAAGGGTAAGCCCTATAAGGATACTTAGACTCTGATGGTGTTTTGAGATTTTATGGCCGTATTTATGTTCCAAGAGTGGGGGGGGGGATCTACTTTAGTTGATACTATAAGGCCCATTATTCCAGATATTCCATCAATCCAGAAGGATATAAGGTATACGATGATTTGAGTAACTTTACTAGTGGAGTAGTATAAAGAGAGATATAACAGAGTTTGTATATTAATGTTTGAAATTTTAGCCAGTAAAGTTTGAGCACCAAACACCTGGTGCATTGATGTAAAGACTTCCCATTCCTGAGTGGAAGGGGAAACATATCACTATGGATTTTATTTCACGGTTGCCACATATTTCTTAAGATCTTGATTCTGTTTGGGATATTATTTATAGATCTACCAAGTTTGCACTGTTAACATAGGTTCATGCTTTCTGTAAAACAGAAAAGTTAGCTCAGATTTATCTTAGTGAGGTAGTACACTTACATAAGGTACCGATTTCTATCATTTTGACCATAGTACTCAGTTTAGCTCTCTGTCTTTGAGGAAAATTCAACAATGTATGGGTACATAGGTTTATCTTAGAACAATATTTCACCCACAGATAGATGATCAGTACAAGAGGACTATACAAGCCTTGGAGGATATGTTGTGGGCCTATTTTCTTGATTTTGGAGGTTTGTGGGATAAAAACTTAGCCTTGGAAAAGTTTTTATTTAATAATAGATATCACTAAAGCACTTATGTCATGCAACAAGTCTATTACCTAGATGGGATACGATACTTAGAACAACAAGTTGTCCAAGCTAACCTTGAGTATCTGTCACAACTACTAACAACATCGAAAATACAGCGAAAGCAATAAAATAACAAAATAATACGATGGATGAATGTAATCAAAATAAATGAATTAAATTAAAACAAAATTCCAATTTAGAAGTTAAATACTAAAATAATTTTTCTAGAAAGTCTCTACTACATTAGAGTGAACTAGCTAGAACAAGCCTCTAGCTCGTAAGAGAATAATACTGAAATTTTAAATTAAAGGGAAATTGTCTGAATATGATAACTAGAACATCCTTTCCATTAAATAATAATGACTCACCACTAGATGCTATCTGATTGGAGATCAAAACTATGAGGGTACACCAACTGATGCTATCTGAATGGAGATCAAAACTATATTTGAGTGTGGGACGAATATCCTGGATCTACACTGTGAGTAGGCAAAAAGTATGCGTTACTACTTCAAGACTGTACTGAGTATATAGGCATGTGTATAAAGGGATTCTAAATATACAATATATGTACAATTGCTGAAATCAAACTAAATAAGCTGAAATGACAGGGGTAAACTCTAGGATGATATGTTATAAGCTGAGTGAAATCATAAATGAAGATACAATGACTGAAATACATAATGAAGTAAACTGAAGAGGCTGAGAACATATGAAATGCTGAGTAAACAATAAAATGGAAAGAATGTAAGTCATGCATTAAAATAAATAGTCATAAAATGTAATAAAACTGAAGCTGTAAACTGTAATTAAAAGATGAACATAACCAAACATGGGTAGGAGATTATCGTAATCAACTCCTTCATAGGAGGACCATTAAGCCCATCTAATGTCCCCACTGAGAGGGCATTCTAATACCTGGCAAAGATTAGGAACCATAACTATGTGGATCCACATAACTGAGCCTCATAAGCTAAAAACTTATGGTGACAACATAGATCTGAGATATTACCCTAGCTGAGGGTGAGTGACTCAATCCAATTTGATGATAAATACTACTCCTAAAATTGAGATACTAATTCATGTACTATTCTAAAATGGATAAATAAATTACTGATTCATTTTATCCTATACTAGTCATACTGAAATAGTCTGAGTCTGTGATCAATATGATCCATAAATATTGAGCAACACTTTATTTAAGCCTGAATATTGCTAATATTATGCTCATATACTCTATATGCTTTAAAAATAATCAAGTAATGAACCCTATACTTGAAAGTCATTATAAAATAGAGTACTAGATTTTATTCAGGGGAAAAATCCAAAAATTATCATACATTGATGCATGTATAATTTGTTTG
>JBDJHY010000106.1:8244253-8266309 GCA_039654485.1 Withania somnifera | reverse complement strand
CTCTACGTGGTGGGACTATCAATGAAAGCGAATGATAGCTAATTGTTTTGTACACCCACCCGAGTGGGAAGTGTTGAAGGTAGCTATGAAACAAAAGTACTACCCGCAAGTTATTATCAAGAGCTACGTACCAAGATCTATAACTTGAAGCAAGGGAACTGGTAGGTTGAGGCCTACTTTGATAAGTTCCAAAGCATGTTCATGAAGGGTGACTTCCAAGAGAATCCTCTTCATAGAATTGCTAGATTTCAAAGTGGGTTGAATTATGATATCACTTCTCAAATGGTGCTTGCTAAATTTGAGACCCTTGATGAAATCATTGATGGGGCGGTTGAGATAGAGAAGTCTCAGTTCTAAATGGGATGATAAAGAGGAGGCTTCCAGTTGATGAAGATTGGCCTCAAGAAGAAAAGCTTACTATTTCAATTTTTATGGTTCGTTGGGCAATGGTTAGCAAGGTCTTGGATGATCCTAGCCAGAGGGAGACACTTTTCCACTCTTAAGTGTCTACTAAGTGTCTCATCAAAGACAACATTTGTTCCTTGATTATTGATGGAGGAAGTTGTACCAATGTTGCTAGTGCTTTCGTGGTGAATTTCTTAAAGTTGCCCGCTAACCCACATGCCTCCCCATATAAGCTTCAATGGTTGAATGAGTGTGGAGAAGTGAAGGTCCATAGGCAAGTGTGGATCAAGATGAAGATCGGGATTTGCAAAGATGAACTCCTATGTGATGTGGTTTATATGCATACTTTCAGTGTACTACTTGAGAGACCTTGGCAATACGATCGTTCCACAAAGCATTGTGGAAGAGCTAATACATACACCTTCACCCCTTGCCACCATTTCAAGAGTGAGATATATGATAAGATGAAAACCTTAATGGAGAAGGTGAGTAAGGAGAAAGAAGTTGCCAAAGAGATTGAGGCCGAGGATGAAGGTGAAGAAAGGAGGAGATTGAAAAGGAAGGGCAAGGTGTTGCTCTTAAGGAGTTATAAGGAAGTAAGGGAGGTGGTTGAGAACTGAAGTCCAATGGTCCTTATCACACATAGGGACCATGTTTTACATACTAACTCTTCTACCTCTTTTCTCTCCCGTTCTAGTTCAATTGTTTTGCAGGGTTATGAGGATGTCTTTCCGAAGGATCTACCAAGAGGATTGCCATCAATTCGTGGCATTGAATACCAAATTGACTTCGTGCTGTGCTTACAATTTTCCAACAAGCCGACATATCAAAGTATCCCAGAAGACACCAAGGAGCTACAAAGGCAAGTTGAGGACCTCCTCAACAAAGGCTATGTGTATGAGCCCGTGTGCGGTGCCAGTTTTTTTGGTACCCAAGAAGGATGACTCATGGAGAATGTGTGTTGATTACCGTGCAATCAACAAAATCGTAGTAAAGTATAGCCACCCTATTCCCCGTTTGGATGACATGCTTGATGAGCTAAATAGTTCATGTGTTTTAAAAAATTGATTTGAGGAGCGGGTATCACCAAATTCAGATGAACACGGGATGAGTGGAAAACCGTCTTTAAGACCAAATTTGGTCTGGATGAATGGTTAGTGAGTCCGAATATTCGGACTCACCAACGCTCATAGTACCTTTATGAGGCTAATGAACCATGTGATGAAGACTTGAAAATTTGTGGTTGTGTACTTTGAAGATATTTTGGTCTATAACAAATCCCTAGAAGATTATGTTGAGTATTTGAAGAATGTGTTTGTGCTTAAAAAGGAACAATTGTATGCTGATCTTGAGAAATGCTCCTTTTGTGTGAGTGAGGTTGTATTTTGGGATTTGTTGTAAGCTCATGAGATGCGGAGATCGATGAATCCAAAATCGACGCGGCAATCAACAAAATCATGGTAAAGTATTGCCACTCTATTCCCCGTTTGGATTACATGCTTGATGAGCTAAATGGTTCACGTGTCTTTTCAAAAATTGATTTGAGGAGCGGGTATCACCTAATTCAGATGAACACGGGGATGAGTGGAAAATCGTCTTCAAGATCAAATTTGGTCTCTATGAATGGTTGGTTATGCCATTCGGACTCACCAACGCTCATAGTACCTTTATGAGGCTAATGAACCATGTGATGAAGCCTTGAAATGTGTGGTTGTGTACTTTGATGATTTTTTGGTCTATAGCAAATCCCTAGAAGATTATGTAGAGCATTTGAAGAATCTGTTTCATGTGCTTAGAAAGGAACAATTGTATTCTCATCTTGAGAAATGCTCTTTTTGTGTGAGTGAGGTTGTATTCTTGGGATTTGTTGTAAGCTCAAGAGATGTGGAGGTCGATGAATCCAAAATCGACAGTGTAAAATCTTGGCGAGATATGGTTCCAAAGGATGAACCAGATATTGACAATTCCCTTAATTTCTCTTTTGTCTTTAAAGTTGGTTAATTGTTAATCACCTCAATACATGGAGATATGCATAAAATCGCCAAGTTTATGCCTTTCAGGCTGAAATGATCCCTTCTCCTGTCCAATAACGGTAGACATCTTTATACTCATTTGTAATGTTCATGTCTGATTTTTCCAAATTGTGGGTGCATATTTTGGTTGGAGTTGTCATTTTCTTCTGAAAATGAAGGATATCATTGATGTTAATATTATTTCTACTTCATCTTATTCATTTGTAAAAAGTGGGAAAATTCAGTATAAGAACTTATAAAATTGTGTAGTCTTTGTTCTCCACACGATCATTTGTTTGCTAGTGAATTGGATGAAATACTAGAAAGATTTTTGATCTAGGAAAAGTTTTTCTCGATTCTTTCAAATACTTTTGGGGTATGCTTCGCCAAATTGTTTGATCTTCAAGGCTTGTCCAAACCGTTGTTTTATCTTTTTTCCTACATTCCAACTCAAGCAACTGCATTCCTAACATAAAATTTTCTTGTTTGCATTCAAGGGTGTGGTCTAGAAAAAAAATACTACGTGATTTCTTTTCATCTCCTAGTGCCTTGGTTAGTAGAGTTACCCCGGTACCTGTGCTGACAGATGATGGCAGGTGCCCTGGTAAATAGTTGAGTTGCCCGTCATGTGACCCGGATACAGCCGTTATAAAATAAAGAATAAACTTCTCTTCTCATTCAATGAAAATCCCCTTTCTTTATAAAAAAAGAAGAGAAAAGATTAAGCTCCAAGAATGGACACTTTGTCCTCACATACCTGATGACATTATTTCTGTTCTGTTCCTTCTGCAGTAATTGAACTAGATCTTTGATAAGATCTTATTTCAGTGTGGAATGAAATGTAGAATGTCAACTTCACTGAAAGATCTCACCAATTGAGTTTATCATTAGTTTGGTTTCTTATATCCTTTTTTCATGCATTGCTGAAGGTGATTTCCACGGATTCATGCAGGGGGTGAAAGCATATATGGTGGAGTGTTTCCTGACGAATTTCACTCCCGTTTAAGATTCAAACATAGGGGTTTGGTGGCATGTGCTGGTGCAGGCTCACCAAATTCGAATGCAAGTCAATTCTTTATGACTTTGGATCGCTGTGACTTTCTTGATAAGAAGCATACAATCTTTGGAAAAGTAGCCAACTTGTCTCCTTACAACAAGCATACGACATCTTATCAATACTGTAACTTGTTTCTTGATGTTCAAAAGAAAAAAAAAACTTTAACTTGTTTCTGTAAATTTAAACCTTCATTTCCTTCTTTGCAGGTAACCGGGGATTCAATATATAATCTTATTACATTGGGTGAAGTTGAAACTGGAAAGGATGATCGGCCTGTGGATCCTCCACCTAAGATACTATCTGTAGAGGTACATAGATTTCTGTTTGTGCTCTCTTTCACTTCCTATTTCTGAGGTTGTGGCTACTCGTGTCTCTTAAATTACATATCTCATGCTTGCCTTGAGGCACATTAGTTTATTGCTCGTCTATGCTATAACCAAAGTAGTTGTTAGATATACTTTATGTTACATGATGGTTATTTTTCACGTGGTTACCTGATTATGTAGTTCACTTGCCACATCTTTTGCCATGCACTTTTGATTTTTTTCATGGTTTAGCCAAACACATGTATGCTGTGCTTGTGTCAATATCCAAAATCATAAAGTCAACCTGAGGTCATTAGAAAATGGTGAGTGGTGTTTAGTGGTCAATATTGACATCATTTTCTGGATAAAAACGTCCGTCCTGTGAATAAATTGTCCAATTTGTCTCAGATTAGAAAGTTTGCTTTTACATATTCCTTTCTCCTCCATTTCATTCGATAATGTAATTCTTGCTATAGTTTCTCTATCTAAATCTGAGTTAACTTGGTCATACTACTCTCGGATCTTCATTAATTGATGATAACTTGGCAACAACCTAGGCCAACAGAAATTCGTTGGAATGTCATTTCTGGGTTCACTGGAATTTTTGATGAGAATTGGAAAATATTGTAGGTTGAGAATGGGATTTAGAATTAACGCATCTTTCTCTAATGTAAATTATGATGAAAGAACGTGGAATGAGGGGAGAGTGGAATGGAAAATGCCCGAAAAAGTTTACAAATATCCTTATAGAAATTATGACATGGATCAGGCAGGGTTGAAGTGTCACAAGAAGAGGATACATTAAAGAAATTTAATATTAGATGGAGATATTCTGCAGTGTGTTTGCAGTAAACCAAGATGGAAAGGATAATAGAACAGGTGGCGCGAAGCATATGAGGTAGTAGATGGGTCAAATGGGCGTCTGTAGACTCTAGAGGAACATATGATGGTATTTTGATTTTATGAGCTGAACACGGGTAGTGCCCATCACCGAGGAAACAGAAGCGAGTTCATCTTGTCATCTCAGAATGATCAGAAAAGCTTTGAATGGGGCGCTTTCTGGAATATACATAGACTGTAAGAAATGTGACAAAGTGACAACTTCTGTGGGTTATTGTAGGTAATGTTGTTACCATTAGATATGTAAAAGAAATACGAAATAACGATAGGAGTTTGGAGGAAATATCAACAAATGATTTCTCCAGATTGATCTCTAATTGTGACGTTACTGATCTACTTTTGGATGTAAAGTATACTTGGAGCAATAGAAAGTGACTTTGCCCATCAGTACAATTTTGATTTCTAGAAATTGGCAAGAGAAGTTTCCTGATTCTATTCAATAGGCATGTCAAAATCTATATTCAGATACTTGTCCTCTTATGGTAGATAGTGGGGGTATGAGTCTGTCCTCGAGAAGATATGGTAACAACACATTGATTTTAAGAAGTTACTTATCCAAATAAAATTTAAAAAAAAGAAGAAGAAGGGGAGCTTTGGAGTAACGGGTAAAGTTGGTAAAGTTTCTTCTATATGACCAGGAGGTCATGGGTTCGAGCCTTGGAAACAGCCTTTGGCAGAAATACAAGGTAAGACTGCGTACAATAGATCCTTGTGGTCGGGCCCTTCCTCGGACCCCATGCATAGTGGGAGCTTAGTGCACCGAGCTGCCCTTTTTACTTATCCAAATAAAAGATGTTTTAAGTAGTTGATAAAAACATGGTAAGATGGCTGTAAAGTCACTGGGAGGAGGTCGTGCTATAGTTTAGCTGTTAAATTGAATAAAGAAGGATGCCAAGCAAGGAATTGAGGTGTGTTTGGAATGATGGATAGAGATTTTGCGAGTCTTATGCAGGACTATGGGTACGAAAAGGATGATGCAAACAATTTTCCTAATGATGAGAAGTGATAAAAGGAAAGACTTGATGTATGCTCATCCTTTAAGAGATCAATTGGAAAATGAAATCACGTGTTAAATTGTTGAAATCAGTGTTATCAAGGCGTGCTGAATCCCTAAAACGAGGCTCAAAACGTGTTGAGTGCTTTGCCTTGCTTTATGTGCACTTCACTATTTTCATCAAGTTTCTAAGTCGTACTTTTCCTTTTCAATGAGTCTCTACCGAGATGAATACGAAACAATTCGTATTTACTTTATCCTAATTATTTTTTAATTTCTTTGTTCATATATTTGTTATTCATGCTTATAACTATTAGTATTGAACTAAACATAAATATTTTTATTTATGCTCCCTTTGCTCCTTTCTTATTTAAGGCCAACAAATCTTAGAGCTTTTTTGTACTTTTCTCTTTTGATAACAGTGGTTAAAATAGGGAGAATTGTCAGGACTTGGAGAGAAATAAGTTCTATTTTCAGGCAACCCCACCAGGGCTTTCTTTTTTTTTTAAAAAAGAAAGGCAACCTTGTATTATATCCGAAAAAAGTACTTAGGTTGTACTGAAACCACATTTGCTGTTGAGACCCTAACAAGCTTCTAATCTTTTCTATAATGAATCAAGGACATCAATAATAGATATAGAATCATTAGAGTCCATCTGATTTCACTAAAAGCAGAGCAGTAAGATAAAGTTGAGCTTAATCTTCTGCATATCATTCTCCACACCCTCATAGCACCTGGAATACCTCTCCTTCCATATTTTCCACCAGATTAATGGTGGAATAAGTTTCCATCTACTTCCACCAGCTAAAAGTGGTGGATTGTAATGGAGAAACATAACACAAAATTGTAATGACGAGGTCTAAGAAGGAATAACATAATTACAAGGAAGTGAGTGTAAGAAGTTGGAGATTGTTATCTTTCAGGGTTAGTCCAATTGATAAAGAAATGTTTGGAAGGCTGTTCAAGGATGAAGAGGTGGAACAAGCATTGAGGACTTGTGAAGTTGCACAGGGGACAAAGTACCCGTCCCAGATGGATTTGCTTCAACTTTTTCTTAACACTGTTGGGATATGATAAATGTGATGTTATGTAGCACTTGAAATTCAGAAAGAGTTCTATTACATTCATTATGGACCTAAGTATTAATGTTCATCTATCCTGTGGAGCACTTGAATACTTAGCTCTATCAAGGATTATGGTCAAAGTGGAACAAGAAAGATGTGTATCTTTTGAACTGTTTTCTTCTATATCTCTGGGTTGTCCTCTATAATCTCTTCCTATTCATGATCATATTCTTTTCCCATTACAACATCAATGGTCTTCTTTGAATTTCTCTTGTTCGCTGTAGCTCTTTCCTCTTAATTAACTCTTCTGTGAGAACTTTGTCCATTTCTCTAGCTCTTTATTTCTTATATTGTGAGATGTCATCTGGTTAATAAAATGTCATCTGGTTAATAAAGGGAAATGACGTATTTTAATGGTAAAATAAAATCATCTTACTCTGCTTTCTCTTCTTTTATTTCTCCTCTTTTTGTCACGAAAACTATTATTCTTTATTCTTTGGGAATTCTCTCTTTTCTCAGTTTTATCTTGCTTAAGAGATGTAATTTTCTGCAAGTTTTACTATTTCTGTTCTTATGTTCTGTGGTCCATCTTAGACTTACAGATCTTCTTCTACTGCCTCTGGATTATGTAAAGTTTTATGCTTAATTTCTCAACTTATTATTTGAATTATTGGTAGGTCTTATGGAACCCTTTTGAGGATATTGTCCCAAGAGCAAAGGCTGCAAAAGCTCTGCCTTCTGGAGTTACAACTGAGAAGAAAGATGCAAAACAGAAAGCTACCAAGTAAGATCTTTTTCCTGACCTCTAACTGGAGTTACCTTGAAAGCGATTTTTTTTTTCATTAATATCTTGTGTTTTAACAAACCCTTTTCTGCTTCACTCAGAAAGTTGAACTTGCTTTCATTTGGAGAAGAAGCAGAAGAGGAGGAGAAAGAGCTTGTAGCTGTGAGTGGAAGGATAAGAAGCAGTCATGATGTCTTAGATGATCCCCGTCTGCTGAAGGAAGGAAAACATGATCAAGCTTTGGTAATGGCTGTTTTTTTCTCTGTTTGCCTGATATGCCAATTCTGCATCATTTTCTATTTACAGAACTGCAAAGGCTCTACCCTTATAGTTGCAATGTAATTTTTTTTTTACAGTCCCTATGATCCTTCTTAGTTACAACTGCAGTTAAAAAAGCTGGTTTTCCACCTATTTTTTGTGTTCGGCCATTTCTAGAGGAAAACTATGGAATGGATATGCTTCTGTCTAGAAGCATTAAAAGATCAAAAGAAGGAAGTCAGAAGGTGGAGTTACTCGGAAAAGGAAGCAGAACACTTTTGTACTAGGAAGTAAATGAATATGGGAGATTTATAAGCATAATATTGTTAAATTTGGGGGTGGGTGGCTAGATCTGGTTTAATCATCCCAGAGTTGGCACTGAAGGCTGGATGGAAGGATTGTATTTAAGATTGATAGGCTCGTTAAATGCAACAGCAAAACAGTGCAGATAACTGCTCCAAGAGTGACAGAAGTCAAGTACCCCTATGCATCTGTAGTTCAAGAGAGTAAATGGAAAATTAGGAGCCTGCGAAATGCTGAAGTCGTAAACAAGAATGGGCATATTAAAATGGTAAAGACCATGGAAGGCCCAGAAGATGATCTGCTAAAGAGAAGCATTGTTGGATATTGTGATGGAAGTGTCAAGGAAAATCCAACGCTATCCGACATTCGAAGGTGGTCCTCTGCAAACTGGAAGAAAGAATTTGGAGTTAATATTTTCGAGCTCAATGGAGACATGTTCCTGTTTGAATTTCCTAGCAGACATGGCAAAGCAAACATTGCAAGGCCAATGGAGCTGTAAAGGAAGCAGCTTCAGAACACTCTGATAGGTTGTACTGAAGATGCATCAATAGTGAAGGAGATTTGGATCATTCCTCCTCATCTATGGTCTCATATATTTTTTCAGGAAATTGGTGTAGCATGTGGGGGATGGCTAGCAACAGAAGAAACACAACTCAAAATCCACCTGAAGTGGCCTAGGATTCTGGTGGCTAGTGATAGGAAAAACTTGCAGAGGGAAATTTTCAATTCTAGAGGACGAATAACTTATCACTTTCAGATATGGGTGGAAGGCAAACCCAGGTTCGAATTTGAGCAAAAAATTGAGCTGGAAGTCGCCGGAAGGCATAGAGGTCTTTGCCCAGGAGACCCTCCTTTTACCCAGAAGTCACTGCAGGGGTCTCTTTGCCGTGAAGTACTAGAATCCTACCAAAATAGGGATTCTAGTCTCAGAAAGCATGTAACTGGTGATTGCTTGATTTGCTTGACAGCTGAAAGACCCACCTCTTATGGATCACGTGATACGGATGTGAGCTCTTTAAATCAATTCCCAGGTCTGGGCCTGGCTGTTGGCCCCAGGAATTTTAAGGAATAAGCGGCTTAAAAAGACCCAGACTTAGCAGGGAGTCAGTTTGGGCTAAAAACAGCCGAGACTTTCAAAGTAGCCCCTTCTCTACAGAAGCCTACACCGAAGGCTGCTTCTTTGAAGCCATGACTATACTGTTCACCATGCATGAGTCATCAGCAACAGTGAAGAGAGTGAGTCGACAACTGCGATAGAATGTGCAGAAAAAGTATTGGGGGAGAAAGAACAATGAGTACAATTGATAACAGAGAAGGGACAAGGAAGTAACATAGAAGAAAGGGAAGCAACTTGGAAAAGTCCAAACAAAGAAATTGTCTACGCCAGAAGTGGAGGAAGCAGACCCTATTATTATGCAGGACAATTAGCAATACAAGGGAAAGAAAAAAGAATCTTCTGCATGGTTACAATGAAATTTGATCAAATTGAGAATTTTTTTTTGGGTTGATTTCCAAGGCCATGAAGAAGAGGCCAAGGAATTACTATTACAGATTGATAGCTGTAGACACACAAGGAGATTGGAGCAGAACTTTGAAGGGAAAAAATCAAAGTCAAAAGGGCATTAGAACTGAAAAGTTTGGCACCTTTTGACGTCAAATTCAAAAGTTCTGGGAACAGGAACAAGGGGAGAATCATCAATACTCCCAATTGATGAAGTTTAAACTATTATCATGGAATGTTATGGGGAAAAGAGAAGACTGGTGAATAGTTCAGTAAGGGGATGGAGGGCAGACTAGTGCTCAAATATCTGCTCTAAACCAGAGCAGATGCCTAATCTATGTCCATCCAGAAAGCATTAAATCACCTTTGTCACAATCTGATCCACGCCATTGTAAAGCTCTCCTCAATAACCTACAGTTCTCTTTTCCAACAGGACAGGGGTAAACGCTCATTAATTGTTGCGTATTAGCCTGAGCTTAATAAGGATGATTGTGTATTATCCTACCTCTCATGGTTGTCGTATATGGTGTCTTATGTATTACACTTTGGCTCACTATCGCAATGTTGCTCTAATATCATCAAAGTTAAGGGTGAGGTTTGCATCAACCCACCCTCCCCGGACACCACTTGTGGGACTATAGTGGGTATGCTGTTTTTGTTGCTCTAATATCATTGTGTAACTCCCTTTTTATAGTCCCAAATCTATGTGTAGTGCTACTTTTATGTGCTAAACGTCTCCAGATTTACCACAAATAGCTACACTCTTGGGTCCTTCGTTGTCTGTTCCTTGTAATATCTTATGATTAAAATTGCACCTCCTTTTTCACCAAAAATATTGGTAATAATTGTGGCTCCCTTTCCATATTCAACCACTATATCATATCCTATTGAATCATTTTGTATGGAGGTGCAATCATCATTATTGTTATGCTGATTCCAGTTTAGTCCCCTATTTTATTCCAAATGACTTCCGATTCAGCATCTCAAACCTTGGAGTTGTAAGATCATGTGTGTCGCTCTCAGCATTATGGTCAGCACATTTGGATTTTGTTGTCATTGTCGTCTCCTAAGTCAATGTTACTTTTGCAATTTTGTGTTAAGCAAGCTGTCATAAGCATCAGAATATATTTCATGATGTGTTCATAGATTATTTATATTTATATGAGGTTATGATTTCTTACAATAGACTCAATGTAGTCAAGCTGATTATATATAATTTATATGTGGTTACAGCTTCAAGTCATGGAAACAGTCTTGCAAAAATGCAAGGTGATTCTATGTACAGTAGACTCAGTTTGGTTTGGTCCATCTGAATCCAGTGCATAGAGGGGGTATATTGCACCAGTCTACCATTTTTCCAATACTTATTATGTTTTAGAGTAAGAGGGTGTTTGGATTAGATTTTTAAATTAAATTATGTGCAAAAAGCTAAAAAGGTAGGAATTCTGGCTATTTTTTCGTTTCGCTTATATTTTTAACTCCTTAGCTTAAATTTTTCCAAAGACTTTAAAAGTGCTGAAAAGCTCTAAAAATAAGCCAATCCAAACCGACTATAAATAAGACAGTAGAAAAACTGCTTGTGTAGGATTCATCTGAAGGAAAATCAACTAGGGATGTGCAGTTGACTATCAGAGAAGCCTTGGGATCGAAAAAGGAGGTGTTTCGTAGAGAATCAGAAGCAGGTTGTCAAGAATCCCTCAACAACAGTGATGAAGACGAAGCTGACTTTGATGCACAAATGCGTCAGCAGATACTAAAAAGGAGAAACGAACTTGGCGATCTGCCACCCAAGCAGAAGTTGCTCAGTGGTAAAAATATCTATCTAAATTCGAAGACTAAAGCCACTTGGTTTCATTTTATTTGTTTCGTAACAACTTGTTTGACCAAGTATTTTTTTATCTTACAAATTCAAAGGCACTTGCGCTGCTGCTAAGTATGCTTTCATTGCATGATTGTTAACTTGTATGAGTAAACGGTTAATTGAACTTTTATAGATTAAAGTAAATTTTATTAATGATGGAGAAAGATACATTGTACAAATGGTATACCAAAAGGCAGAGACCCTAGACAAAACTATGGTGCGCTATAAATGCTACCTGATCTATTATATAAATTGGAACCTTCACTACAAATAATAGACTATTTCTCAAATGTAACAAATCATGCTGTATCCCTTCATAAATTTTCTTCTTTCTCTTTTTATATGACCCATATGATTGCTACTGGAGCGACATCCCACGTCATGCCTCTTTTTTCATTCCTCCAAAAGCCTAGCTGAACGTCGCTTTCATAGTGTCTGGTGTCGACATGTTAACTCCAACTCATTTTAAAATTATCACACCAATCGAGTAGTTATCACACACTGTGTAGGAGATGCTCCTCATCTTCACCCAAGCTCTTGCACAGAGAGCACGAGTTGGCATATGTGTTCTCTTAATTTTTTAGCTGTTATGATCACCTCAATCCCTGCAAACCAAGTGTATGTTTCCTCCGCACACTGGGATTCAGAACAAAAGGTGTGTGACCTGTCTTTTCCCTATTCAAAAGCTTGTTGTAATATGCTTCGCTAAGAACCTGCCATTTCCTCCCACCCCAACCTCCAAGAATCCTTGTTTGTAAAGCAATTTGGCTAGATTTTTGTAAATTCTGATATCTCTTAATCTTGAAGGGTCCTCCTAAACCTCGGTCCCAGTGAAATCTCTCCTTGTGGTCCTGGATCTGTTGAACTGTCATCTCCATCTGGTATGACACTCGGTTTACTTGGAAAAGTGGTCCTCCGCTATTACCAACTATGACCCCATAAGCTGACTCTCTTCCGTCCTCTAATTCTAAATGTGATGTTACTAGTGAGCTGTTTCTATGCCCCTACAATAGTTCTCCATGACCAGCTCACAAAAGGGGTAGGGATGTTTTGTAGGAGTTAGTACTAACATCTCCCTCGACAGAGTGTGTTCCTTTATCGAATTTACACACCACTTGTAGTGCTTTGTTGAAGACATGGAGGTCTTTCAACCCGAGACCTCCCAAACTCTTTAGAGTTGTATCAGTTTACAACTAGCCTAGTGAAACTTCTCTGTCTTGTCTGTCGAATCTCATAGAAAGTTACTTTGAAGTTTTTTGAATTACACATCATACTAACCAGTGTCTGTAACAGGGACTTGAAATTTGTGAGGATGCGTGATAGTGTGCTCTTAATCTACTTCCTTTCTTCATTTGAAATATCTTTTAAGCCATTTTCTGGGTCTCGTCTTTACTCTTTCTATCACCGGATTCTTTGTTGCTTGGTCCTTGTTAGATGCGCCTAGGGATAACCAAGATTGGTGGTTGGAAGAGCTCTAACCTTGCAAAACACGTGTACTCTCAATATTCTCCACTTCATCCGCCAGGATATTTTTCCCATCCACTAGGATTCACATTGAACATACCACAGATCAGAATGTTTGCACCATGTAAATTGCGCAAACTTATAAATTTATAGGCCTGGAATTGTTTGTTCTTGCACATGACAGCCTTACATGTATATACGTATACAATTCTTTTCCCACGTGCCTTCATTTTGTTAAGCTTTGTCAAGTTTCTTTCATTTGCACTTATAAAAAATAAATCTAATAATTTTGTATTAATTTTTGGTTTGTTCAGACAATGGGAGTGCAAGACATCTTTCACCATCTCCTACAAGGTGCACGTCTAATCTTATTCCTCTCCATGTTTTTTCGGTTTTTCTCTCTTTTACCACATTGCTACTTTACAATACAAATAGTAGCTGACCATCTAGTATCTTGAGCATCTGCTCCTATCCAGCATTTATTCTAGGTGATACTTTTGTCAAACTGCATGAATAGGCTTTTTCAAAGTTAACTATCTTTCTTGTAAGAGTGGTGAAGTCAAACAATGATCCCTTTGAGTAACCCTCGTCACGCTAGGTTAATTTGGTGCAGGGAAGGGTGCGACACGGACTGTTGAGCCAAGACAAACCAATTCGTCTAACACTTGCTAGTCATCTCGGTTTGTGTTTTCCTTGGTCCTTGGCTTCAAGTTTATCTTGATTATTGATTACACCATCATCTTAACTCATACCAAGCTGCAAATAAGTTGCACAACAGTCCCAAACATGCAGAAATCAAGCATTATCAACCAAACTCCATCAAACAAAGCCAACGGGCATAGGCTAGGCTAGCGTCAACTAGTTGTGTCATGTGCTTTGCTTCTTGTTTTCTCATTCTTGTAGCTTTGTTTGGCATCTTTTGCAACTCCATAATCATCCTACAATAACTCGTACAAACCATTAAACGATACAATCCTAAACTAGCCCGGTTGAACTAGTTATCCTGTCTAAACTTTATTTGATCATTTTGGCTCTCGTTTTGGACGAAATGCACCTTAAACATTCTAACCATGAAACTTAGCGCATATTTACACCGTTATTGCCATATAAGCTCATAGACCCCCAAAATTATCCTCCAAACCAAG
Source organism: Withania somnifera (assembly GCA_039654485.1). NCBI lineage: Eukaryota > Viridiplantae > Streptophyta > Magnoliopsida > Solanales > Solanaceae > Withania > Withania somnifera. Next base: position 8,252,255 of record JBDJHY010000106.1, on the reverse strand, counting down.
CTAAAAGTGTAGATAGAACATAACAAATATGTGTATACTTGCCCCTGTGAACACGGACAAACCTAGAATGACAGCGCCAAATCCAGAATTCATGTGCGCTCATTCCGAAATTGACTAAAAGAACCACATAACACTTTAAAAAAAATCCTCCCAGGCACGTCCAAGGTAGAAAGTTAGAAGCCCCTTACTGAATCCTCCCTTACTGAATCCTCCTCTGCTGGTCTTACACCATCAGAGAAACAATCTCTTCTTCCCTTTCTTCCTTGTTTCTTTCTTTCCTGAGATGGAAAACAGTATATTCTCAGAATGAAGGGGAAATTACTGAATCCTCCTCTGGTGGTCTTTCACCATCGGAGAAACAATCTCTTCTTCCCTTTCTTGTTTTTTTCTAGCCTGAGATGGAAAACAGTATTTTCTCAGAATGAAGGGGAAACCCTACGACATTACAGTCTATTTTTCAACGTCGGGGATCTGGTTTGATTGGGTAGAGAGATCAAAATTTTCCATGAGTAGGCTGATTTTTAAGTAAAGATGTACTTTTTTGGCTATGTAAACGACTTCGCGAAGCAACAGCTAACAGAGGCAAGAATTTTAAGTCATGGAGATGTAAAGATTCACATATTTTTATTGCACTTAAAAGTTCAATGAATATGGTCAGAGAGTAGTTGGTTTATTCGAAATCTGCCATATACGAAGAAGGGGTAATTACAGCTGTCACAGAGCATGTGCCAAGGGGAGAGTAGTTGGGTCCCACCTCTAGCAGACGTGGACCTGCAGAAAGTATAGGGGCTTTGAATATGTCTAATGTAATTAATATTGGGCCTCTAAAGCCCAAATTAATTAATTTAGACCCAGAAACTCTTTCTGGGCAAATTAATGAAAGCCTATATAGGTCAGCCCCAGCTAAAAAGAATAAGCATTTTACAGAGCCATTTACTGATCAGCTTTTCGGCTCAATGACGGAGCTTTTGGGAGAAAGAAACTTCATAACCTTTGAAGGAGGAGAAGAGCAAGGTTTCTGCTGGGGAAAGAAAGAAGAAAGGGAGAAGACGAAAGAGAACGAAATTGCTGCAGTCAGCTTGAGGATGATAATTTCATAGAATTGTCTGGCAATTTTGAACGATAATATGAAACACGGGCAGGGGGAAAATGAGTAGGAAGACTACTCAGATGCACTACTTGTAATTTACTATGAGGCAGAACCAACACCTCTATAGATTGATCATAGCACACAGGAGGGCGAGATGTCTATAACAGATTCCAATTGGGTATAACAAAAAAAGGGCTGCCCGGTGCGTTAAGTTCCCAAGTGCCCGACAACAAGGGTGTATTCACGCAACCTTACGTTGCATTTCTGCCAAAGGCTGTTTTCAAGGCTCGAACCCGTGACCTCCTGGTCACTTGGCAACAACTTTACCAGTTACTCCAAAGCTCCCCTTCCAATTGGGTTCAATCCAATATGATTAAACTGGGTCAACAATTTGGAGTCGATATTAAAGGTTGCAGAGCTTTTTCAATGTTATTGAAGATAGATCAAAGAAGAAAGAAGGAAAATGGACAGGGGGAGAATATAAAGTCTACAAATTCAAGTAATGTAGTCCCTAAGGAGCTAACGAATCTATTTTTGATGTAAATTTCAAGGATGGGAAACCTAGAACAAGACGGAGAATCCCAACTCTCACTAATCAGTAAGAGTGAAGATCATCTCTTGGAATGTTAGGGGGTTGAATAGGGAGTAAGAGGGAGATAGTAAGGATTTATTATCATTATCTCTTTTCATCACTTTTTTATTTCACAGTTAGTATGTACACACATGGTAGGGGACTTATTTTTGCCGACTAATAATGACTTGCAAGGATACACTAGGGTCCGTGTATCGTCCGGAACCATTTCCCATTGTATCACAATCACATCACTGTGTTCGGAACCATTTCCCATCGGACCATTACTACCACTAGTCAAAACCATTTACCATCGGCCTAGCATAATAATCATATATTCAATGTTTTCACTTTCATATCTTATATCTTTCATCTTTTGTTATTCAATAAGCCAAGAGCCTTTTCATTTCAAGACCCTTTATCATCTCACAATTCTTTTATCAATTTAATCAACTTTCATAATCGACCAATAGGAATTATCAATCAATGATTCATATCAACAATTTAACCATCAAGATTATTAATTAAACACAACACAACTATGTTCGAAGATTATCACAAGTCATCAATCAAGATTTACATATCACTAATAAAAGTCTAAACTATCATTCAACCATAACCTACCTCAAGTAGTCGAATGAAGACTTCACAAGTAATAAATGACTGTTTTCCTTTCTGCAAATCTTCGTTCTTGCCAAGTTCTAGCAACAATACTACATAAAATTTCATTTACAGTATCAAAATAAGACTTGGGGAGTCAAACCCCATTATTCTAACCCTTATCATAGTTATAGACTTAACTAAGTGTTTTCTACCATAATTTCATCTAATTCCTTCCTAAATCAACATTCCATGGCAAAATTCCATGTTTCAATCAACATAATACCAACCTTAAAGCAATTATAGGTGATTCCCCACTCATCTACATCATTCCCAAACCTAGCGTTCTAATTATGGATTCTTCACCAAGAACAATCCCGATGATTTCTATTGACACAAGGATCAATAAGTTTTTTGGGGAATTAAAGAGCTTACCTTATCAAAGAAAATCACCTTAATCTTTGCAAAAATCGCCCTAAGCTGTTCTAATCTCTCCAACATAAACTCTGAATTATGACTTAAATTCTGAAAAACCTTCCTGATATCCGCTGTGGCAGCCTGCTTTACGGTACTGCAGTACCGCTACGGCGGACTTGGTCCTTCTACGGTGGCTCGCCAGCCGCTGTATCGGTCTGACGCATTGGGAACTCCCTTATTTATACCACATTGTCGATTAGCCTATTACGGTAACTCCCATAATTGGAGTTTTAGAAACCCATATTCGAATCCAAAACGTGTTATGGAAATTTACACTATCTACTGTTCATAATTCAACACTAACCACACAATTTGTAAACCACAACATCATCGCTCTTAAGTTGGACATGACTAAATTTTAGCCAATACTATTTCACCCTGAGATTTTTCTTATTTTAGCAAAGACTACCTCACCCTAAGACTTTTTTTTCTCTCAATTTACTTATCTTTCTACCTCACCCTAGGGAATTTAGGCCTTAAACCACTACGTAACGATGGGACGGATCCTAACAGTATATGACCATGTCAGCTTTATCTTTTACTTTAAATCATGCAGAGAATGAGGTTTGGCATGAAGTGGATTAGATGGATGAAATTTTTGCATAACATTGTTGGATTCTCCATACAGATGGATACAGATGGTTAAATAGTTCCCCTGAAGGTTTCTTTCTAGCAAACAGAGGATTGATACAAGGGGACTCCGTTTCACATTTATTGTGCATATTAGTGATGGAAGGCCTAAATTTTTTTAAATTTTTTTTTTCGTCCCTTAACCCTTTTATTTATTTTCAAATGGCCCAAGGCCCCGTCTTACAAATGAGAATAAACAACAGAAAGGATCAGGCCCAAAAAGAGACCTGACCCAATAATAAAAAATGATTTTTTTTCCTAATTCCTATTATATACTCTGTCCTATCATTTTCCAAAGAGTACACAACACTCTTCCTCAGCTGCCGCCTCCATCGTCTCGTCTCGTTGCCATGCCAGAGTGTTGTTGGGATCCCCAGCTCATGCAGCTCCTCCTTTGGATTATCTTCAAGCTTGAGCCTTTGCTACATGGTGGAGGCTCTGTCTATCATCCTCACCTGTCACAGGTAAGCCTCCTTTCTCCTCTTTTCTTCTTCTTTCACCTTCCTCTTCTAAGTTTTGCCTCTCAGGTGGTCGGGGTTTAACCCCAAGGGACCGAAGAAGTACCAGCTCCGCCAGATCTATCCCTTGTAAGTACTGCTTATAACAATGGTTTGACAAGGTATTTCAATGTAGCGAAGGATGGGAATGCAAGAGTGGAAGTTACACATCTCTATTATGCAGATAATACTCTCATTTTTTTTGTGATGCATAAGTTTGCCAACTCAAGATCTTGTTTTGTTTGAAGAAATTTTGGTTTGAAGAAATTATGCATAAGTTTGCCAATGCAAGGGTGGTCCTTTGTTTGAAGAAACTTTTAGTCTCCATATTAATTGGAGAAAGTCTCATTTTTCCGGTCAATGAAGTGAACAAATTTCAGCAATTAGTCGAGATTTAGGGGAAAAATAGGACAGCTGCCAACAGTACATTTAGGGACGCCTTTGGGAACCAAAGGCAAATCCAAAGAGAGATAGAATAGGGTGGTGGAGAGATGTGAAAAAGGACTGTCCAGATGGAAAGCACAGTACTTATCCAGAGGTGGAAGACTGGTTCTAATCAACTGTCTTAGATGCTTTGCCAATATATCTGATGTCAGTTTTTCCTCTTCCTGGCAAGGTGGAAGAAGGAATTAATGTTCTAGGAGCAACTTTTTGTGGAATGGAGATGAGGAGAATAAAGGGTTCCGCTTGGTCGAATGGAAAATTGTTCTGCCTTTTAAGTGGCAAACTGTATTAGGTATTCAAAAATTCAAGGATATAGCAGAAGCTTTCTTATGAAATGGTTGTGGAGATTCCTGAGGAGGAGCTGGCACTATGGATTAGAGTGATCCAAGCAAAGTATGAGGAGGTAGGTCCCTGGAAACCAAGGAAGTAACCTCTGTCTATGGCAACAGCTTGTGGAGGTCAGTCAAAAACGGGAGGCATGGCTTCCTTGATATATTTAGTTTCATGTAAACAATGGAAGGAAGATTTTGTTTTGGGAATATGAGTAGTTAGGAAATGGCAATCTAAACCAACTTTTTCCAGACATCTATATGTTGAACCAGTAATAGAAGGTTACTTCATAGGAAGTGTGGTCCACTGAGGGATGGAACCTGACGTACAAAAGATTGCTGCAAGATTGGGAGGTGGATAGACTGGCTGAATTCTATGGCATCATAAATAAGTTCACAGGTTTGAACGAGGAAGAGAACACCCTCAGATGGAAATGTCACAGCGAAGGCATTTCACAGTCAGTTCTGCCTATAAGAATTTAAGTTAGATGGGGTAGTGGTAATACAGACTCTTGAGAGCTGGAACAATGAGGGTAGTGGTAGTATAGACAAAAGCAGACGGAGAATTGTCCCATCAGTGGTCTATGGACCGTGAGTGGCACCCACACTAACCTTGGGTGGGCGAACCAAACATCCCCTCCAATCCCAATCATAACCAATTTAATTAGCAAGATAAAGGAAAAAAATTGGACATAATAATAACAGTCTCAACTTAAGAAGCAAAGGTGCGAAAGTTTAACTATTACATCCCAAAACCCGATAGTTATCGTACGAAGGACACTAAAGAAGTAGAGTTTAAGAAAATCCCAACACATAATAAGTAGTAGCAATGTCCGAATGAAAGATACAAAAGCCATAAGATGACCCGCGACAGCTTGGATAGAAGGAACTCACCCTCAAATTGAATGGAAGAACTAAACTAGACGTGGGTCCTAGAAGATGTCTCAACTGCACAATCTGCACTCAAAAAAAAAAAAAAGTGCAGGAGTATCAATCAGTACAAACACTATGTATTGGTACATATCATAGGCTGATTCAATATAGTAGCAAGTATGCATCAAATCAGATAAAAGCAAGTAGACTAGTATATCAACACAAAAACAGATAGTCACATTAGCCAGGTAAATCACGCAAGTCCAGATACATCAATGTCAACAACCAGGACATGCCAATGGGTCTTATTTTGCCCAAAAGTCATGACCTGTGGGGGACAACCTAGGATCCATATATCGTACCGGCGTGGTACCCACTCCACAATATAAACGCTCGTCCGTAAGCTCACAACGGGCTCTAGCCACTCAACCACAGGATAAATGTATATCATAACGACTCGTCCGTAAACTCACCTCGGACTCGAACCCCTCAACAGCAGGATAATATATATTCTCTCAGTTTTTCCAACATATCTCAGTATATTCAATTACCTCTCGTGATATAATCCATTTCACAAGTCATTTAAAGACAAGCTTCAATAGTTATAAGCTTATTTACGCAAGTCATATTAAGCAAAACAATTAGTCAACAACAATTTATATCCGAAGACCAACCAACAAGCTTATCAATTCAATCACATACAAGTGACTATATTAAGTCTAACTCAGCATAAACGATAATCTACCTCAACTGAAGAATCAAATACGTTATAAATTTGTCCTTCCGTAAAGTTTCCGAATAGTCAAAATCTGTTCAAATATATAATTTCGATAAAAATATGAACTAGCACATTAAATTTTAATTAAAACAAATTATTTAACTCCTAATAAAAATTCATAGTCTAAAAATTCTTGACCTACAAACTAAATTTGTTAAACTTGTCTATGATAATAACATAAAAGCTCCATATAAAATACAACCAGTAAGGCTACCAGTTAACTGTACCTTTCTATCGCTAATTACTATTGCCAGTGATTGGCTCATCTTGGCCTCTTTTTGGTCAATATGAAGTCATGATTGCTACCCATCAATTTGTCTAAATTTTAATTAACCTTATTTCATCACACAATTTCACCTATATAATATAAATTCTCAAGCATTCCCATCCATCCACTCATTCTTATTATCATATTGTACAATTAATCCCTTATTTATTTGTTGCCTATTTAGTCCTAAAGACATCCAATTACCACGGTAGCAGTATAAGGAATTAAACTCACCCGAAGTTGTAGATATCTACACTTGGTTTAGAATTAAGAAGAACGTAGAACAACAACTGTCATTCCCTCTTTACTTAAAAGTTTTTGACGTTATTGCTATCATTAGTTTTTGCAGACCCTTCTTACTTAAACTCATGCTTATATATATTAATAATAAAAAAATTATAATTTTGGCTCATTAATCACCAACTAAATTAATTATCTAAATTTACCCCATTAAATATTTAGTCTTTGTTAAACAATTAGCCTAAAATACCCATTTAGAGTCAACGGAAAGAGTCTTTTAAGGAATAAGAATTGTAGTATCAGAACGACCTAACGGGTCATTACATTAGATACTTTGCTCACCATTCATCCCCAAATGGTTAAAATAATGGGAACGAAAAAGGTAGCTGATCCGACGAATAGCTGTGGAAATTTTCTATGCATGTACGCTTCTGTCTCCTAAGTAGCCTCCTCAATAGAACGGTTCTTCAATTGGACTTTCACGGACGCAATCTCCTTTGACCTCAACTTGTGAGCCTCTATATCTAGAATAGTCACATGCTCCTCCTCATAAGACAGATTCTCATCAAGCAGGACCAAGTCCCAACTAATAATGTAATTTCCATCACTATGGTATTTCTTTAGCATAGACACATGAAAAATTGGGTGAACTCCCGATGAACTTGGAGGCAAACCTATTAATAGGCTACTTCCCTCACACATTTAAGAACTTCAAATGACCCAATATATTTCAGATTAAGCTTATCTCGCTTAACAAATCTCATCGCACCCTTCATGGTGGAACTTTCAGTAACACACGCTTTCCCTTCATGAACTCCATGTCCCTGACCTTTTTTGCATACTCTGGACTGCTAGAGGCTTCTCCTGAATGAACTTCACCTTCTTTAATGACTCCCTCAGAAGATCAGTATCCCAAAGTCCCACTTCAAATGCATCAAACCGACCAGTAAGAGACCTACACCTCCTTCCATACAATGCCTCAAACGAGGCAATATCAATAATCGAGTGATAGCTATGTTGTATGAAAACTCTGCCAAGGGTAGTAACTTGTCCCAATGACAGCCAAAATCTATCACACAGGCACGAAGCATATCCTCCATCATCCGCTCAGACTGTCATCAGTTTGAGGGTGAAATGCAGTGCTAAGATCCAATCTTGTACCCAACGCAGCCTGCAAAGTCATCCAAAAGTTAGAATTAAATTTC
>JBDJHY010000106.1:8228999-8244153 GCA_039654485.1 Withania somnifera | reverse complement strand
GAAATTTGGAATTCTTATCACTAACAATAGTTTTAGGTACCCCATGTAACTTAAGTACATTGGAAACAAATAAAGAAACCATATAAGGAGCATTATTGATATTCTATGACAAGGAATAAAATGTGACATCTTAGAAAATCGATCTACAACTACAAAAACACCGTCATGCCTTTTTTTATTCTAGGGAGTCCCAACACAAAATCCATGGAAATATCTATCCACGGGCCATTAGGATTAGGAAGGGGAATGTACATATCTTGAGGTCGAGTCGTGGACTTAGCTTGCTTGCATTGTAGACATTGCCCACAATTCGCTCCACATCATGCCGCATCTAGGGCCAATAAAATTGCCCCGCAAGTATATCAAGAGTCTTGACGACTCCAAAGTGACCCATCACCACTATGAGCTTCCTTAACGAACAATACCATGAGCTCCTTGAAACACAAACTCTGCCATCCTTAAATACAAACCCATCAAGTAATTGAAACCTATCAACCCAGTCTTGCCCTTGAAACCGGAATCCATTGGATAGAATTCCTTCAAGCTTTCAAACCCCATCAACTTGGACACCAAAGTATTGACCAACACAAACATCCGTGAAAGTGCATCCGTTACCATATTGTCTTTGCCTTGCTTGTAGTTGATCACATAAGAAAAGGTCTCAATAGACTCGACCCACTTTGCATTCAACTTTGATTTGTCCCTCGAGATGCTTTAAAGACTCATGATCCATCCTTATCACAAACTCCTTATGCCATAAGTAGTGTTGCCTGTGAGCCAACACCCGCACAAGAGCATACGACTCCTTATCATAAGTAGAATAGTTTAAGGAAGCTCCCTTCAATTGCTCACTAAAATATGCCGAGGGCTTACCTTCTTGCATCAAAACACCACCAATTCCAACTCCCGAAGCATCACATTCTACTTCAAACATCTTCTCAAATTGGATAGTTGAAGCAATGGAGATGAACATAGCATGGACTTCAAGGATTGGAAAGCCTTGCCTTGCTCTACTCCCCAAATAAATGGGGCATCTTTCTTTATCAACCTGGTCAACAGAGATGCAATAGTCCTGAAATTCTTAACAAATCGCCTGTAAAAACTTGTCAACCCGTGGAAGCTTCGAACATCCGTAGCATTTGTGGGGGTCGACCAAGATTTGATGGCCTAAATCTTCTCATCCATTTCAACACCATTAGCACTCACAACAAATTCAAGGAACACCACCTTATCAACACCGAAGGAACACTTTTTAAAGTTAGCATAAAGTTGCTCCTTCATTAAGATATCAAAAACTTGCCTCAATGTGGTGCAAATGCTCTTCCAGGAATTTACTATACAAGTCAAAATAAATGACGACACACTTGTTGAGCAATGGCTTCAAGACTTGGTTCATCAATCTCATGAAAGTGCTAGGGGCGTTGGTCAAGCCGAAAGGCATGACAAGCCACTCATATAAGCCAAACTTTGTCTTGAAGGTTGTCTTTCACTCATCACCTGGCTTTATTCGGATTTGATGATACTCACTTCGGAGGTCAATTTTTGAGAATATACTTGACCCCCCAAAGCTCATCTAACATGTCATCTAACCGGGGAATAGGATGTCCGTATTTGATAATAATCTTGTTGCCGCCCGGCAATCAATGCACATCCTCTGAGGGCCATCCTTTTTAGGAACTAGGATCACCGGAATGGCATAAGGACTAAGGCTCTCTTTGACCAAGCCCTTTTCAAGAAGCTTTTCTACTTGCCTTTGGAGCTCTGTGGTTTCTTCCGGGTTGCTCCTATAAGCCGACCTATTGGGAATTTGAGAGCCCGGAATGGAATCAATTTGATATTCAATTCCTTTCAATGGCGGCAACCCACTAGGCATTTCCTCCGAAAATAGAGCTTCATAGTCCTGCAAAAAAGAAGAAATGATTCTAGGCAAAGTGCTAGTATCTTGGTTAGTATGTAAAAATAAATGTGCGTTGAGAGTACACACTAGAAAGCGCCCCTCGTCAACTCCTTTCAAGCACTAACTTGGTTTAGTCATCATGCATACCTTCTTCTCTTGGGTCAACTCTGGCTTCTTGGGCTCCTCACGCCCTTCACCCACCTTTATCACTTTGGTTTTATCCTGAAGTTCTTCATGATCCGGTAATCTTTGCTTACTTGATAGGGAGTCAATAGTGTAAGCACATGTTTTCGACCCTCAAATATAAAGGAGTATTTGTTGGTCTTCCCTTGGTGGGTGACGTCCTTATCACATTGCCATGGTCTCCTAAGCAATAGATGACAAGCTAACATTAGTACAATGTCAAATACATTCTGTTCGGGGGTACTTACCAATACTAAACTCAAGACTTACTTGCTTGAGGACCTTCGTTTCACCACTTTTATTAAGCCATTGTAGCCTATAAGGACAAGGGTGCTTCCTTGCAAGCAATTGCAAATGCTCAACCAAGGCTTGATTCACAATGTTCGTGTAACTTTCACTATCAATTATCAAGGTACATATCTCTTTCATGACCTCCACCTAGCATGAAACAAGTTCTCCCGTTGGTCAAGTTCATCTTTGGTGATGGCTCCTATGATTCGTCTCACTATACAAGACAAATTTGCATTTAATGGCAACATTTAATGGCAATTGTTCATCTTTTTCACTATCAAAGGTCCTAGCCTCCCCATCAATCCACCAATAGTAGGCCTCTCATTTTCCCTATCTTCTTCACTACCCGAAGAACCTTTCTCTTTCTCACTCTCATGTCTTTCACCCTTGCCTCTATCACTATACTTTTCTTCACTATCGGTTTCGTAGCCCTCTTGAAAGGCCACGATTGCCCTCCGATTAGGACACTCACTAGCAATGTGCTCTCGCCCTTGACACCGAAAACATTAAATAATAGTGGGTCTAGGAAAGTTAGTTTTAGAAGCACTACCTTCCCGGGGCTTGATAGCATCGTGAAAGGTCGCATTTAAGGTGTCATAATGTTTAAGCCTCATAGGCTTAGCAATGTCACTCCGTAACCCATTGGTAAAACGTATGATGGTATGTTGCATTGGTTCCTCCAACTTTGCCTTCATCCACAAGCCTTCAAACTCATCATAATACTCTTCAAGGCCCTTGGAACCTTGCTTAGGTGCATACACTCTTTTGAGCATGTCCCCATGATAATTGGGTGGGACATACCTTGCCTCTATAAGTTCTAAGATTTTCGGTCAAGTAGGTAACAAGTAGTGGAATAGAGAAGTACAAGGAAAGGTGGAGGCAAAGAAGGGGCTTACACGAAGTTGGTGGAGAGTACAATCGAGGAGGAGTGGCTGAACATGGAGGAATATAAGATGGTAGGAAGGAGGCGAAGTTAGCGATTTTGACGACAAAAACATAAGCATATAGATTGTATGCAGAGTTAGAGGAAAAAGGTAGGAATAAGAAGTTATACAGGCTTGCTAGAGCGAGAGAGCAGAAGGCTCGTGACTTGACCAAATGAAGTGCATTTAGGGTGAGGATGACAAAGTATTAGTAGAAGATGTTCTTATAAGGAGGAGATGATAGTCATACTTTCATAAGCTCTTGAACGAAGCGGGGGACAAAGGCTTAATGCTAGGTGACTTGGAGCATATAGAGAGGTGTCTCGATTATGGTAATATAGGCTTATAAAGATTGAGGAGGTTAAGAGTGCTAGTCGGAGGATATGCAGGGGTAGAGCGATTGGCGAAGATGAGATTTCGGGTTTTTGGAAGAGCTTGAGCGGGGCAGGTATGAAGTGGCTGACCAAGTCATTTAATGTCATTTTCAAGACGACGAAGATGCCTGAAGTTTGGAGCTGAAGTATGATGATACCGTTGTACTAGAATAAGGTGAAATTCAAAGTTGATACAACTATAGGAATATCACAATGAAGGTTTCAGAACGGGTGGTGGAATTGAGGTTGAGGAAAATTGTGACTATTTCTGGAAATTAGTTCGGGTTCATGCCAGAGCGACTACTGAAGCTATTCACCTTGTTAGGAAACTGGTGGAACAGTTGAGGGAGAGGAAGGACTTACCTATAGTTTTCATCGATCTAGAGAAGGCTTATGACAACGTTCCCATAGAGATTTTGTGGAGGTGCTTGGAGGCTAGAAGTATTCCTGTGGCATACAATAGGTTGGTTAATAGGACAGAGCGAAGATTCGTGTAAGAGCTGTAGGAGAAGACTCATAACACTTTCTCGTATTGATGGGGTTGTATCAGGGATTGGATCTTAGCCCATTTTTATTTGTTTTGGTAACAGATGGATTGATGCAGGGAATTCAAGGAGAGATGCCATGGTGTATGTTATTTGCAGATGACGTAGTTTTGATTGACGAGACTCGCAAAGCAGTTAATTCTAAGTTGGAGGTTTGGAGACTAACCCTTTAATCTAAAGGGTTTAAGTTGAGTAGGACCAAGACGGAGAGTATTTGGAGTGCAAGTTCAGTGAGGTGACACATGAGGATGACGTGATAGTGAAGCTTGATATCCATGCCATTCATAAGAGAGATAGTTTCAAGTACCTTGGTCTATGGTCCGGTGAATTGGTGAGATTGCTGAGGATGCCACTTACTGTATTGGTGCAGGGTGGATAAAATGGAGGCTTGCATCCGGAGTTTCTTGTGATAAAAAGTTACCTTCTAAACTTAAAAGTAAGTTTTACAGAGTGATGGTTAGACCAACTATGTTGTATGGGGCGGAGTATTGACCAGTCAAGAATTCTAACATTCAAAAGATAAAGGTGGCGGAGATGAGGATGCTGCAATGGGCATGTGGAGTTACTAGGAGAGATAAGATGAGGAATGAAGTTATCAAGACAAGGTGGAGTGACTTCGGTGGAAGATAAGATGCGGGAAGCGAGGTTGAGATGGTTCGGGCATGTGATCAAGAGGGGCACAGACGCCTCTGTACGAAGGCGTGAGAGGTTGGCTATGGATGGATGTAGGTGAGGTTGAGGTAGACCAAAGATATATTGGAGAGAGGAGATTTGAAATGACATAGAACAATTATAGTTTACCGAGGACAATGCCCTAGATAGGAAGTTGTGGAGGAGGTGTATTAGGGTAGGAGGTTAGTAGGGTCGAGGTATTTTTTGGTAGTAGGTAGGTTCATTTTGTTTGGTTTTCTATGCTAGAAATCGTAGTGCTTTGCTTGAGGTGTCTAGTTAATGGTATTTTGGTGAGATTTGTTATTTTGGGTAGATCGTTTATAGTAATAGTATGTGGTAGTCTTGCTTCTGTAATTACATATTGTTTTGTTATTACCAATTGTTCAGTAATCTTGTATTATGTCCTTTTATAGACTATTTTTGTCTTGAGCTGAGGTCTATTAGAAACCTCTCTACCTCAACTCTGAGGTCAGTGATACATACTACGTATACTCTAGCCTCCCTAGGCCCCATTTTGTGGGAATATTCTAGGTACGTTGTTATCAAACACTATACAAGGAAGTGAGTGTTAGATATAAAAAAAAGTTGGAGAGCATTATCTTTCAAGGTTAGTCCAATTGTTAAAGGAACTTTTGGGAGTCTCTTCAAGGATGAAGAGGTGGAACAAGCATTGAGGACTTGAGCAGTTGCACAGGGGACAAAGTATTGGTCCCAGATGAATTTGCTTTAACTTTTTCCTAACACTGTTGGATATGAAAAACGTGATGCTACGGAGCACTTGAAATTCAGAAAGAGTTCTATACATCCTTCACTGTGGCCCTAAGTATTAATCCTCTATGCTATGGAGCACTTGAAATACATAGCTCTATCAGGATTATGGTCAGAGTGGAACCAGAAGATGCGTATCTTTTGAACTAATTTATTCTGCATCTCTTGGTTGTCCTCTACATCTCTTCCTATTCATGATTATATTTTTCCCCATTACAGCATCAATGGCCTTCTCTGATTTTCTCTTGTTCGCTGCAGCTTTTTCCTCTTAATTAATTCTTCTGTGTGAACTTTGTCCATTTCTCTAGCTCTTTATTCTTATATTGTAAGATGTCATCTGATTATTAAAGGAAAATGGCACATTTTAACGGTAAAATAAAATCATCTGACTCTACTTTCTCTTCTTTTATTGCTCCTCTTTTTGTCACAAAAACTATTATTATTTAATCTCAGGGAATTCTCTCTGTTTTCTCAATTATATCTAGCTTAAGAGATGTAATTTTCTGCGAATTTTGCTTTTCATGTTCTATATTTTGTGGTCCATCTTAGACTTATAGATCTTCTTCTACTGCCACTGGATTAGGTAAAGTTTTATGCTTAATTTCTCAACTTATTCGTTGAATTATTGGTAGGTATTATGGAACCCTTTTGAGGATATTGTTCTAAGAGTAAAGCCTGCAAAAGTTCTGTCTTCTGGAGTTACAACTGAGAAGAAAGATGCAAAACAGAAAGCCACTAAGTAAGATCTTTTTCCTGACTTTCTAGCTGAAGAGTTATCTAGAAAGTGATCTTTTCATCAATATCTTATGTTTTAACACACCCTTTTCTGCTTCACTCAGAAAGTTGAACTTGCTTTCATTTGGAGAAGAAGCAGAAGAGGAGGAGAAAGAGCTTGTAGCTGTCAGTGGAAGGATAAGAAGCAGTCATGATGTCTTGGATGATCCACGTCTGCTGAAGGAAGGAAAACATGATCAGGCTTTGGTAATGACTATATGTTTTCTATGTTTGCCATGATATGCCAATTCTGCATCATCTTTATCTGCTGAACTGCAAAGGCTCTACCCTTATAGTTGCAATGTAAATTTTTTTTGACAGTCCTTGGTAAGGAACTTATGTACATAAAGAACTGCACTCGGTTTCTTTGTTCCTCATGTTTCTGCTGATACAGTGTAAACAAGGGAAGCTCAATTTTAGTTTCAGCAATGCATTAGCCAAGCAGAGTTGAACTTTTCTGCATAGGATTAAAGAGGCACCTGATACTTTACTAGGTTTCCTTGCTACCGGGGTCCCTTCCCCTCCAAGTAGAACAACAGCCCTTTACTAGCTCATCACTAGTATTCTTTTTGTTTTTTGAGATTGTATAAGTATTATTTTTGTAAGTTCAAATTATTTGCTTTACTTATAATAGAATTAAATAAGAAGCACTAAGGTTGCGTTCTAGTGCTCAAATATCTGCTCCAAGGCAGATGCCTAATACAAATTCATCCAGGAAGCATTAAATCGCCCTTTTTCACAATATGATCCATGCCTTTGTAAAGCTCTATTCAATAACCTATGGTTCTCTTTTCCCAGCAGGACAGGGGTAAACGCTCACCGATCGTTGCGTATAAGCCTAAGCTTAATAAGGATGATTGTGTATTATCCTACCTCTCATGGTTGTCACATTTGACGTCTTATGTATTAGGCTCACTACGACCTAACTCTCCAAAATTACTAAAATGTTGCTCTAATATCATCAAAGGTAGGGGGTAAGGTTTGCATCAACCTGCCTTCCCGAGCCATCACTTGTGGACTTTAGTGGGTATGCTGCTGTTGTTGTTGCTCTAATATCATTGACTAACTTCCTTGTTATAGTCCCAAATTTATGTAATGCTACTTTATGTGCATTTGCTTCAATCCACCCTCCCCAGCCGCCACTTGTGGACTGTAGTAGGTATGCTGTTGTTGTTGTTGCTCTAATATCATTGTCTAACTTCCTTGTTATGGTCCCAAATCTATGTGTAATGCTAACCCGCCCTCCCGAGCCATCACTTGTGGACTTTAGTGGGTATGCTGCTGTTGTTGTTGCGCTAATATCATTGACTAACTTCCTTGTTATAGTCCCAAATCTGTGTAATGCTACTTTACATGCATTTGCTTCAATCCACCCTTCCCAGCAGCCACTTGTGGACTGTAGTGGGTATGTTGTTGTTGTTGCTCTAATATCATTGTCTAACTTCCTTGTTATAGTCCCAAATCTATGTGACATGCTACTTTTATGTGCTAAACATCTCCGCCAGATTTGTCACAAATAGCTACTCTTAGGTTCTTTCTCCTCCGTTCCTTGTAATATTTTATAATTAAAATTGGATCCTCTTTGTTCACCAAAAATATTGGTAATAATTGTGGCTCCGATTTACCACAAATAGCTACTCTTGGGTCCTTTCTTGTCTGTTCCTTGTAATATTTTATAATTAAAATTGGATTTTGTTCACCAAAAATATTGGCAATAATTGTGGCTCCCTCCAAATTCAACCACTATATCATATCTTATTTGAATCATTTGCATGGAGGTGCAATCATCATTATTGTTATTCTGATTAATTTAATCCCCTGTTTTATTCCAAATGACTTCCTCTTCAGCATCTCAAAACCTTGGAGTTGTAAGATCATGTGTGCCACTCTCAGCGTTATGGTCAACACATAATGATTTTGTTGTCATTGTCGTCTCCTGAATCAATGTTACTTTTGCAATGTTTGTTAAGGAAGCTGACATAAGCACCAGATTATATTTCATGATGTGTTCATAGATTATTTATTATGCATATGAGGTTATGATTTCATGTATTACAATAGGCTCAATGTAGTTCAGCTGATTATGTATAATTTATATGTTGTTACGGCTTCAAGTCATGGAAACAGTCTCTTCGAAAATACAAGGTGACACTATATATACAGTAGACTCAGTTTGGTTTGACCCATTTGATCCAGTGCATAGAGGGAGTATATTGCACCAGTCTACGATTTTTTTCAATGTGTATTTTGTTCTAGAGTAAATAACACAGTAGAAAAACTGCTTATGCAGGATTCATCTGAAGGAAAATCAACAAGGGATGTGCAGTTGACCATCAGAGAAGCTTTGGGATCGAAGAAGGAGGCGTCTCATAAAGAATCAGGAATGGGTTTTCAAGTATCCCTTGACAACAGCGATGAAGGCGAGGCTGACTTTGATGCACAAATGCGTCAGCAGATACTAAAAAGGAGAAAAGAACTTGGTGATCCGCCACCCAAGCAGAAGTTGATTAGTGGTAAAAACATCTATCTAAATTCAAAGATTAAAACTACTATCCCACGACACTGCACAACGCGGTCTCATTTTATTTCTTTTGTAATAACTCATTTTACCAAGTTTTTTCTTCGATCATCTTGCAAATTCAAAGGCATTTGCGCTGCTGCTAGTATGATTTCATTGCATGAACTATTAGTTAACTTTTATGAGTAAATGGTTCACTGAACTTCTTTTATAAATTAAAGTAGAATTTTATTGATGATGGAGAAAGGTTCATTGTACAAACGGCATACCAAAAGGCAGAGACCCTAGACAAAACTATGGTGCTCTATAGATGCCACCTGATCCTTTTTTATAAATTGGAACCTTCAAGTTTTCTACAAATAATAGACTGTTTCTCAATTGTTACAAATCATGTTCTATTCCTTCAGAACTTCTCTTATTTCTCTTTTTATATGATCCATATGAGTGCTAGTGGAGCGACATGTCAGGTCATGCATCTTTTTTTTTTTTTCCATTCCTCCAAAAGCCTAGCTGAACAATGTCGCTTTCACAGTGTCTGGCGCTGACATGTCAACTCCAACCCATCTCAAAATTATTGCACCACAATCAAGTAGTTATCTGACAATGTGGTAGGAGATGATCCACATCTTCACCCGAGCTCTTGCACAGAGAGGAGTTGGCATATGTGTTCTCTTAAATTTTTAGATGTAAAGACTTAAGATCACTTACAGTCCCTGCAAACCAAGTGTGTTTTCCTCCGTACCCTGTAGATTCAAACCAAAAGGTGTGTAGCCTGTCTTTCCCTATTCAAAAGCTCATTGTATATGCTTCAATAAGAACCTGCCATTTCTTCCTACCCCAACCTCCAACAATCCTTGTTTGTGAAGCAATTCAACCAGACTTTTGTAAGTTCTGATATCTGCCATCTTGAACGGTTCTCCTAAACCTCGATCCATGTGAAATCTCTCTTTGTGGCCCCGGATCTGTTGAACTTTCATCTCCATCTGGTGTGAAACTCGGTTTATTTGGAGAAGTGTCCGTCTGCTGTATTATCCCACCGCCAACTATGTCCCCACAAGCTCACTCTCTCCTGTCCTCTATTCTAAATGTGACGTTACTAGTGAACTGTTTCCATCTTCCGACAATAGTTCTTCATGACAAGGACACAGAAGGGGTAGGGATGTTCTTAGTAGTTAGTACTATATTTTTCTGCTAACATTCCCTCCACAGAGTGTGTTCCTCTCTCGAATTTACATAACCACTTGTAGTGCTTTGTCGAAGTCATAGAGGTCCTTCAACCCGAGGCCTCCCAAACTCTTTAGCGTTGTAGCAGTCTCCCAACTAACCAAGTGAAACTTCTCTGTCTTGTCTGTCCAATCTCATAGAAAGTTACTTTGAAGTTTTTTCAATTACACATTACACTTACCAGTATCTGTAACAGGGACGTGAAATGTGTGAGGATGCGTGATTGTGTGCGCTTAATCTACTTCCTTTCCTTGTTTGAAAATTTCTTTTCTGCCATTTTGTGAGTCTTTTCTTTACTCTTCTATCACTGGATTCTACATTTCTTGGTCCTTGTTAGATGCACTTAGGGACAACCCAAGATTGGTGGTCGGAAGAGCTCTAACCTGGCATTGAACACCTGGACTAGATTCTCAATATTCTCATCCACCAGGATATTTTTTCCCATCCACTGGGATTCCCATTGAACATTCCACAGATCAGAATGTTTGCACCATGTAAATTAAGCAAACTTATTAGTTTATAGGTCTGCAACTGTTTGTTCTTGCACATTACAGTCATACAACTATATTTGTATCCAATTCTTTTCCCATGTGGCTTCATTTTATTAAAGCTTTGTCAAGTTTCTTTAGTTTTGCGCTTATCAAAAACAAATTTAATCATTTTGCATTAATCTTTGGTATGTTCAGACAATGGGAATGCAAGAAATCGTTCACCATCTGCTACAAGGTACTGGGTCTAATCTTATTTGTCTCCATGTTTTTTTCGGTTTCTCTCTTTTACCACATTGCTACTTTACAATACAAATAGTAGCTGACCGTCTAGTTTCTTGAGCATCTGGTCTTATCCATCATTTATTCTAGGTGCTACTTTTGTCAAACTACATGAATATGCCTTCTCTCTGTTAACTGTCTTTCTTGTAAGCAATCACACTGGGTGCGGCCCTTCTCCGACCCTGCTAATGCGGGAGGCTTTGTGCATTGGGCATCCCCAAGCCCCCAACTATCTTTCTTTTAAGTGATCAGTTTAAGTTGGTGTTTATATGTGGACATTCGGACTTGAATACACAGGAAATAGCTTATGTGGTGAAATCACTCTTGGAACTGGAAAAAATATTTTCTCGCTTTCTCTTTTAATTTTTCTAAAAAAATATATTTGGGGACCAAAGTTCTCTCAGGCACACTTCTGGGTGGGTGGGTGTGGTGGTGGACTTTTCCCAGTGATCTTTCATGTCAGGCTCATTTGATAACACTCTCGATAACATTGGGGAGAATAGAATCTACTTCGCTGTAGGTTTTAAGTCATACGATATTACGAGGCTTACAGCAAGGGAAGATGCTTGGTTCAAATGGGTTGAAAGACGTTGAAATCTGATGCAAATAACCACATTCAACAAGAAAATCATGGAATGTTGCTTTACTAGAAGCGTAAAGAGATTCCGGTACACATATGAGAAGATTGAACCTCACCTCTGAGGTAGTGGTACGGATTGCGCACACTCTACCCTCAAACAAATGTACGGAAAACTTTTCAAGTAGATTGACAACAAAGAAATGATAGGGAAACTCCCAAAATCGATAAAGATGCGAAGAGGAATGTAGGGAACTCCCAAAATCAAAGGCATACAAGAGATCAAAGGATTGGCAATCGATTTGAATTTCCAAAGCAAAGGTCCAAGAACTAGGGGGAGGGGTAAGGCTATAGATATATGATGAATGTGAAGATAATTTCATGAAACGTGAGGGGGTTAAATTGCAGGGACAAAAGGAGGGTGATAAATAGTGTGATTTAGGATTGTAAAGTAGATATCATTTGTCGGAACAGTGGGGAAATACTCAAACGGATGTGGGGAAACAGAGGAGTCAAATATGGGCAATTGGAAGCTAGTGGTACCAGAGGAGGTATTTTGATGTTGTGAGATAGCAAAGGATGGTAAGGGGAAGTAGTGGAGACTGGTTCATACACATTGACTAGGCTAAGCGATTTCGTTGGCTTATGATGGGATGTATGCACCAACTTGTAACATAGAAAGAAAAGAAGTGTGGTAGGAGATAGGGGCTGTCAGGTGTTTATTCGTAGTGCCTTGGGTTCTTGGAGGAAGTTTAAATGTTGTGAGATATGCCTCAGTGTAAAGATATGTATCTAGGCCAAAGATACGGCATCTCGGCCAGCTTAGTCACTTGTGGTCGAATGTCTCTAACAAAGCAAGTGCAGCCAAATATTCTGGGTTCAATGGGAAATAATGCTTTGTTTGGAAAGAGGACAGAGAAAGGGATCTCATAAGACAAAACGGAAGAAGACATTCTATTAATCAAGAAGCAAGCAGTGGCGAAAGTATCAACCTAGAACTATTTGGGAACCTGCATTTGAAATAGTAGTGCTTTGGCAGTTTCAAGAAGGTGTCTATTCTTTCTTTCATCAACCCCATTTTGAGATGGTGTATCAACACATGATGTTTGGTGAAGGATACCATTTAGAATCATGTAATTGTTGAAGGTTTCTGATAGATATTCCTTAGCATTGTCACTTCGTAAGGTTTGGACACGTACATCAAACTAGGTTCGAATTTCAGCACAAAAACTAGAAAAATGGGAAAACACCTCAGAACGATTTTTCATAAAATATAACCATGTCATTTGAGAATAATCATCCACAAAGGTAACAAAATATCGAATTTCAGTTTTAGATGTCACAGGACAAGGACCCCAAACATTAGAATGGACTAACTCAAACGGAGCAGTGGCTCGTTTATTAATTCTAGGACTGAAACTAAGACGATGGTGTTTAGTAAACTGACAAGACTCACAATTGAATGACGCTACATCAGATAACTGAGGACATAATTTCTTGAAGACTGGGAGAGATTGGTGACCCAGTCTGTAGTGTTGATCAAATGAGGTGGCAATTCCAGGACATGTAATGGGTTTTGGTGTTTGTGTATTCAAGATGTAGAGACCGCGCAATTCAAGTCCTTTACCAATAATTTCTTCGTCACAAGGTCCTGAAATACACGATAGTTAGAAAAAATGAGACACAACAGTTCAAATTTACTAATAGAGATCAGATTAAAAGATAATTGAGGCAGACTAAGAACAGATGATAATGATAGTGAAGGTGTAGGTTTAATTGTTCCTGTCCCATCCACATACAATGTTGAGCCATCAGTTAAGGTAACAGGATTAGAGGATGTTTGTAACTGAAATGTAGAGAAAAGGGTCGAATTATCTGTCATATGATCTGTGGCACTTGAATCAGTAACCCATTTGGATGTGGAGGTAGCAAGGCATGTGTTGGGTGTACCTGAATTGGCACTGACAGCAATAGAATTAGATTGAGATGATGAATGCTGGGATGAATTCTGGACAAGCTGGGCGTATTCCTCGGCACATATTGTAACAGACTTTTTAGGGGTTTCAGATGTCGATGCCATATGAGCATATTGATTCTCTTCAATTTTCGGCAATCACGCTTGATATGGCTTGGTTTATGACAGTAGTGACAAACTATTCTTCCTGTCTCAGAGTCATGAGGGCCTTTGTTATAGAATCCTGTATTTTGATGACCATTATTTCGTTGTTGTTTTCCTACCTCTGATGAGGTTCCACGCCCTATAAGAACACTATTCGGTTGAGCAGATTGGATCGATGATGTGTTTTCTGTGTGAAGAATTCTATTGAAGACCTCTTGAAGAGAGAAAATTTCTGATCTTGAGAGAATTTGTGACTTAGCTGTCTCATATTCGTATGGAAGATCAGCCAAGAAACTCATTACAGCCATCTTTTCTCGCTGAGTTTGTTGCACTGTCACATCTGTACTAAATGGGACTAATGTATTCAGTTCTCCATATGTATTTTTGAAATCTATGAAGTACTTGATAAAAGTCTTGTCATCATTATTTGCCCTGTAGAATGCCTTGCACACATCATAAGTACAAGCAATATTTTCCTTCCAACAGTACAGAAAATCTAAATACTTCATTAATTCTTTAACAGTGCGACAGTGAGTTACCATACCAATTACTTCACTATTAACAGAAATACGAATTTGGAGAAATAAACGAGCATCCTCACATGCCTATACCCATTGAGATTCATCATCCCTAGAGGGGTCATCGTTCATATGAGTGTCCCTGGCAATACTTAGTAAGTATAATTCAATGGTTTGTCTCTAATTTAGATAATTAGTACCATCAAGTTTGTGATCTGTATTTTGACATAATCGGAATTATTTCCGATAAGTTTTCAATTTTCTTTTCCCCTTCAGACATATTTAGCAACAAGAATAACTGAGTATCAAAAAAAAGAAGAGCAAACCGTGACTTCCGGGCTATATTTGAGCTGCTATTGCTTCCGTACTTCGAAATTTGGAACAACTGGTTGTACCCACTGTTCCTGTTGCCATGGTTGTCCCAGAACTGAGTAAACTCGACAAAATTGTAGTACTGGCTGCTACTGCGTGCTGCCGTGTGCAAAAATAAAAAAAAAACTAAATCAAATCACCCCCGAATGGACTGAGTGATTTTGGTATAGGGAAGATCGGCTCTAGAAACTCATTACAACCATCTTTTCTCGCTGAGTCTGTTGCACTGTCATATCTGTACTAAACGGGAGTAATGTATTCAGTTCTTCATAGGTATTTTGAAATCCATGAAGTACTTGATAAGAGTCTTGTCACCCTTATTTGCCCTGTAGAATGCTTTTCACACATCATAAGTATGAGCAATATTTTCCTTCCCATAGTACAAAAAATCTAAATACTTCATTAATTTTTAAACAGTGCGACAGTGAGTTACCATACCAATTACTTCACTATTAACAGAATTACGAATTTGGAGAAATAAACGGGCATCCTGATAACGCTTAAGTACACCTTTGAAACCAATCAAACTGTTTACGCGGTCGTTGTCAAGTATAATTACCCAAAAGAGTCGGGGTCGTATCCACGATGAACAATATGGAGGCAATCGAGTATGAACGGAAAACCAAAGC
>JBDJHY010000106.1:8213163-8223566 GCA_039654485.1 Withania somnifera | reverse complement strand
AGATCCCTACATAATCACTTGCTGTGATGATGATGTCATCAACATGTTCAACAAGGAGGATAGTACCAGATGTTGATTGCCGATAGAAGACTGAGTGATCACATTTACTCATTTTCAGCCCAAAATCCCGAACCACTTCTAAGCTGCCAAACCAAGCCTGTGAGATTTCAAGCCGTACAAGGACTTTCTTCAAATGACACGGTTTCCCATACTCTCCTTGAGCAACAAAATCAGGTGGTTGTTCCATATAAACTTCCTCCTGAAGATCACCGTGAAGGAATGGATTCTTGATAGCCAACTACTGTAAATGCCAATTCTGGGCAACAGCTAGAGAAATGAAAATCCGTACAGAAGTGAGTTTGACAACAGAGAGAAAGTGTGAATAATCAATCCCATAAGTCTGAGCATATCCTTTAGTCATAAGGCCTTAAGTCTTGCTACAGAACCATCTGGATTAACTTTAACTATGAAGACCCACCTACATCCTACTGATTTCTTTCCCTTGGGTAAATCCACCAAATCCCATAGCTGGTTTTCTTCTAAGACATGTATTTTAGGTGCAGGAAGTGTCTAGAGAAGCAATCAAATATCTAGACGAATAGCTATAGAATATGTGGATTTGCAGTTACGTATACCTTTGCGAAGAACAATAAGAAGGTCAAAATTTTTCTGAGGATAAGGTGGAAGAGGATTTGATGACAACAAGGTTGCTGCAGGACATATATCATTGGCCTTTTTCCTCCTCGAGTAAACTTGAACAATTGGCGATCTTGCTAGTGAAGATGGATCAGGTGTTGAAGGCTCAATAGGAGAACTGAGAGACAGAAGAACAACATCATCTGATTGTTTTGTCAAAGAACGAGTAACCTGATAGACCAACCACTCATCTTCCTCCCCTTCACTTGTAGAAATAGGAGGTGCATAGAAGAATGGAGTAGTCTATGAAGATACCATATCAGTTGACACCAAATATTTACTAAGTTCAGTAGAATAACACTAATATCCCTTCTGAAGGCGAGAATAATCCAGGAAAACGCACTTCAATTCCTTGGGTTCTAACTTAGTAACAGACGGTCGGACATCTCGAACATAATATGCTTCTAAACACCTTAGGTTCCACGGGAAATAGTGACTTGTTTGGAAAAAGAACATTATGACGCACATTACCATTCAAGGCAAATGATGGCATGCGATTAATTAGAAAACAAGTTGTAGATATTGCATTTGCCTAGAACTGTTTAGGAACCTTTATCTGGAATAAAAGTGCCTTGAGCTGTCTTCGAATAGGTGTCTATTCTTCCTCCCAGCAACCCCATTTTGAGAGGGTGTATCAACACATAAAGACTGATAAAGAATACCGCGTTGTCTCATATATGTCCCAACCAATTCTGACATGTATTCTTTAGCATTATCACTTCTTAGAATATGCATTGGAACATTGAATTGATTTCTAATTTCAGCACTGAAGGAAGAAAAGTTAGTAAACGAATCTTTATAAAATAAATCTAAGTCATTCGAGAAAAATCACCCACTAAAGTGACAATACTTATGCCCAATTTTGGAAACGACAGGACACGACCGCCAAACGTCAGAATGAACTAATTGACTCAACCCGTTTGTTAATCCTTGGACTTAATGAGCTGCAATGATGTTTTGCAAATCGATAGGACTCACATTCTAGTGAAGGAATATTATGAAATTGAGGACAAAACTTCTTTAAGGATGTCGGAACCGACAATGTATTTCAAATGGAGACATAATACTGGAACAGACAACAATCGAGGCTCCCATCCATCAAGGATGTAGAGATCACCATCTATATGTCCTTTACCAATAGCCTCATTTGTCTTAAGATCACGATAGAAACTATAATTGAGAAAGAATGAAATCTAACAATTAAGATTTTTGGTAATTTTGCTTACGAAAAACAAATTAAAAGTCAACTTTGGTAGACTTGGTACAAATGAATAGGTAATAGAAGAGGTTGGTTTAACAGTTCCAAATTCAATACTGTTACATGTTGATCCATTAGCCACAGTAACTGGAGAGGGTGCTTTATGTGATTGAAAACTTGAAAAATATTAGGATTACCTATCATATGATTTGTAGCACTAGAATCGTCACCCATTTATTTGAAGAGGTGATAAAACACATCTTATTTGACTCCTTAGAAGCATTAGCTGTGATGGATTCCTTCAATGATTTTGATATTGAGAGATTATCGTAAATTCTTCTGCGGTAACCCAAATCATTTTCTCATATAATGGACTAGAAGTAGTCATTTCCCAAACTCACTATATCAAAGCAAAATAATAGAGAAATTGCCAAAGCTCTACACCAAAATATTACCCCAACTGATCTGTCTACCACACCAACAAGTCAGAGGGTTTGATTCAACTCCAAAAAGGACCTCCACTCATATATAAAGTCTTAAGAAGCAACAACCAACTCCCAGCTAAAGGTTCAACTTAGAAAAAAATTTTCAAGAAACACCCATCTTTTTTATAAAAAGATGGCCTAGAAACTAAAATATGAAATACCCAAATGACCCAGATGTGAAACCAAATAAAAAGTAAAGAATAAAATTCGAACAGAAGCAACAAAATTCAAACAGTGTTGCGGCTCAAAACATATCAGAGCAGCAGCAGACAAAGAATTTCGAACTAAAAAATGACCAAAAATAATCGTTGAACCTGGTTGTTGATGCTTATTCTACAAAACTTGGTCCAATAATCAGATGACCACAATAAGTTGGCTTGAAATCTCAAGGCGACCCCAAAATAGCAAGTCGGGCCAAAATTGGTCTATGCATGCGCCACCACATGCCGTTCGAATTGCACAATATTCGGGGACTTCGTTGGCGTGTGAGACTCACTCGCGTCTCCTCCGGCCACCAGATTTTGGGAAATGAAGGACCGGAGGGAGACGTTTCTCCTTAGGTAGGTGGTGACAACTAATTTTGAAGTCACACGAATTGGAAATAAGGTAGGTGGTGACAACTAATTTTGAAGTCACATGAATAGGAAATAAGGTAGGTGGTGACAACTAATTTTGAAGTCACGAATCGGAAATAAGGTAGTGCTAATTCCAGCAACAACTAGTGAAGTTGCACATACGCCCCCTTCAAATCTCACTACTTTGGTAAGGCTCTGATACAATGAAAAGATATGGGACCCGGACCTAACTCAACCCCCAAAGCTAGCTTTTGAAGGGAGGACTGCCCAAATCGATAGAAACAAACTACCAGCCCATTCGACAACCAATGTGGAACTTTCACCCACTCTTAACACCCCCTTCACCCCAAGCCCAACTGGAGCGTGGAACGGGTGCCCAAACGGGAACGGGTGCCCAAACGGGAACGGATATGTCTCTGATGCCAATAGAAAGTAACTGAAGAGAATAACTTGTCTATTATTCAAACAATACAATGACATATGAAGAGTACTAACTAATTATGTAACTAGATATTCTAATTATGGAAACTAGATATTCAAATTCCCAAAAATCAGCTATAATATATATACATTATCATACATATCTCGTAACAATCAACATCAGACATATATTGTGTGGAATAATTAGATTAAAAGTTAAAATAATTAGAACTTAAAAATCTGGTCAAGGATGAGCTCATCTGATCTGAGATGACATTAGTATTTTCCATCTGCCTTTTGCTGATACACTACTTTTCTTGAGTATTTTGTTGCTTGCCATGTGTCGAAGGATCCATGATTGAGATTGACATATTGATAGCCATTAATCCCATGCTAATAGAACTGTGGTTTGATTTCAATTGATTTAAGGTTGTATGCACTCTCCCCCCCACATATTGAACTGTTTGGTTTGCAGATAAAAATTCAGTACTATATTCTCTTTTAGTGCAAAAATGACTATCATGAGAAAACCCTTTATATATTTCTTTCTAGCATAAATTGTGTGCTGTTTTCCTTCAACATATTTGACGGCTCATTAGTTGCAGCTCAGTGATCATAACTTAATTTTAGCAGGTTTGATGCTGAACATGATGATGACCGGCCAAAAGTGGATAAGTTGTCCCTAAAGAGAAAGGGAATAGGCTCTGACGCGAGAACTGAACATATGGCCAGTGCAAATACAGACTTACAGTTGTTGTCTGGCCCTGAACGAGAAAGACAGCTGCTAAAGCAAAAGAGACGAGGACGAAAAGGACATGAAGAAGACGTATGCATCTACATGTTCTTTGACTGTCCATAAGATACTGTTACAATTTTCTTTACTGGTCTCTGTAGATTTATTAATGGGGGACAAAAAAGAAAATAATATGAAATGGATATGAAGTAAGTGAAAGAGTGATTTTATCAGTAGGACTTAGGCCTTGGAAATGAACATACAGGCTGACGCATATAAATGAGCAATGTTTATTGAGCTTAAGACACTAATGTTAGTTAAGGTGGATTTATCCAGGGATTGGAAATATCCCCACAAACACCAACTTGCGCACTTAAAAAATCTTTTTTCTCTTTGAATGGAAGAATGAACTTTTGGAATGAAGTAAAGCTTCAGTGAATGAGATGTGTGTTTATGGATCTGTTTTCTTTTACTCGCCCATTCTCCTTCCTGACCAAAATAAATAAAATTGGCGACTTAACCAAAAGCTGAATCTTGCATTAAACCAACAGGCATTTCTTCCAGTTTTGTCCTCTTTATACATGTGACAATTTGGGTTTTGTTTTTGCCGTGGTACTATGGCCAAAATAAGCTAAATGTTCTTTGATCTTTTGCTTTCTTTGTTTGACGCATACTATGCAGTGCTTTATTTTTAAGCCAGTGGCGTAGTTTAAGGGTTTGCGTTGAATTCTTTCCAGTAGATGTTCATCCCTGGTCTCTGTTGTAGGTGTTCTTGCATGTCTTAGATGTTATTTAAATCTCAAAGGAAAAATCTTGAAATTACGTCTTGTAAATTCTAGTATGTAGGTAAATGTCCATGTTGAGTTCTCATGGTAATAGTTAGAAGACATTAACTGTAGATTCATGCTGACTTAACTTTGGACTTCTGTGCAAAGGATATCTGCTCTTGCTGGTAGTTTTCTTTATTCTGAGCAGCTCTGCAGTTCACCATTCTATTTGTATATCTGCTAGGTGCTAGCAAAACTGGAGAAGTTTAAGGCTGGACTTTCTGCTAAAGCCAATGAATCTGAGAATGTGGGCAAGGAGGAAGAGTTAGCTGACTGGGCAGCAGTTACATTAAAATTCACTCCTGAACCTGGAAAGGTATTTGAAGTTACAAAACTAGTTCCCTATTTTGTTGACTTTTGATTACAAATTTTCTAGTTTCAGAAAGAGTTGCTTGTTCTTAAGGCATTGGTACCATATGGTGCAATTCCCCATTATTAGGCACTTTACATACTTGGTTTTCCTGGCGTTTCTTGCTTTCAGAAAGGGTGGGGAGAATTAAATAGGAATCACACTTTTTCCACTTAAAATGTAAAATGTGAATCCATGAAATCTTCATGCTTATTATGTTCTTTATTCCGTTTTAAAATTTTTGGTTCTACCGGCAGGACAAAATGTCTCGTACTGAGGACCCCAATGATTACGTGGTACACGATCCTTTGTTGGAAAAAGGAAAAGAGAAGTTTAATAAAATGATGGCAAAGCAAAAGCGACGAGAAAGAGAATGGGCTGGCAAATCTCTTACTTGAGCTGATCTTCCAGCTGAAGAAAAAGATGGAATTGCTATTTGTGAAGTCAATGGGCATTCATGTTGAAGTGGCTATGATGTTGGTTCTCCTCTTTGTGAAACAAACAGCCTTTTACTATGCCAAAATGTACGCGGAACTATGGCTTTTGACTATCAGTATCATTTTTCCAAATAAGTTTCAAAAGTGCTGAAGCAAAAAGTTCGTCTGGTGGTATGTATTTTTCCTGTCCTGTGATCGTTTTGTTTTATTCAAAATGGACGGGAACTGTTGTACCAGTATATTTTTGGTTTCAATGGAATGTGGAAGTGAAGAGTAAACAATGTAAATATGGCTTTAGTTTCTTCCGGGATACCAGAGTCAGCACCTGACTTTCTGTCGTAAAAGTGGGTTAGGCTAGCCACTTTTATGAAGGGGTGAAGTAACAGAATTCGTAAAAATTATTCCTACAAAAATTTATTATATATCTTGGTCAGGGGCTCCTGGTTAAGCTGCTATTTTTCAAATAATGGGGGTTCGATTCTTTATCAATTCAAATTTAAGAATTTTCGGATTGGAGTTTGCACTATGCTAGTTCAAAATCTATGAAAGGATACTGGAGTTCGAATTGTGATAGTTCAAACCTCCATGATTTTTTTTTCCTGGAGTGTGGAGACCCACGAGAAAAAATATTTACACTGTGATAGTTTAAAATTTCATGAAGAATTCCTGGCCGGAGTTGTTCCGTTTTTTGTTGGGGGCGTTTTGTTCGTATGAAGGTACCTTTAAATGTTACTCTCTTTTAATTAATATGATGCATTTTTTTAATCAGTTACAAAGGACTAACATATATTTATTTTAATGACAATTTAATTTTAAAATGTCGAATTTATCCTTAATGAAATAATCTATAGCCACACAGACTTCTATGACTTACTCTCTCTGTTTTATTGTCTCATATTTACTTGACGCGCTCTTTAAAATTTTTTTTTTTAAACAATTTAATTGTCAAGAGTATAAAATAAATAAAACATCTACGTTCAAAGATCAATTACAAGTTATCAATCAAGATTTAGATATCACTAATATGTTCAAAGATCAATTACAAGTTATCAATCAAGATATAGATATCACTAATACGAGTCTTATCTACCACTAAATCATAACTTACCTCCACTGGTTGTTGAAGACTTCTCAACTTGGCACAATGGCCTTTCCCTTTTGTAAAGCCTCTTCTTTTCTTGATTCCAACCACAAATAAAGCATAAAGAATCATTCACGTAGAAAAACAAGCTTTGGGAAATCAAATCTCATTACTTCTAATCCTTTTTCATAGCGGTGTAACTAAGGTTTTTTACTATGGGTGTGTTCGGTAGGGAGGAAAATATTTTTCATAAAATGTTTTCCTATTTTTCCATGTTGTTTGGTTAAAAGTTTTGAAAAATATTTTCCTTTGGAAAATAACTTCCTTAAAAATAAGAAAAATCACTTCAAACTGAAAGCAAGGAAAATAAATTTCAATATTTTCTACCGCTCTCAAAATTATCCCGCCTTCACCAACCCCCTACCCTCCCAATCTTTTTTACCCCAACTCCCCCTCTCCCCATTTTTTTAAATTAAATTTTTTACCCCATACCATACCCCTAACCCATCTACCATGACTCCCAGCCCACGCCTTCCCCCTAAAAAGTTATTTTTTTAAAAAATATTAATACTTTTTGTCTTATCTAAACCACACCCATACCCTCCTCCACCCCCATATATTAACCACCCCTGCTCATTCCCTTAAAAAAATATTTTTTAAATTTTTTCTTTAAAAAATTAAAAATTTTCTATACCCTCACCCTCACCCCAACCTACCCACCTTATACCCCACCCTACCCCATCTTATGCCAAAACCCTACAACACACCCTGTTCTTTTCCTTAGCCACCACAATATCTATCACCAATTCATATTTGTTTTCATTGTTTGTATTAGATATATACAAACAGTTCTATTTGAGCAACAAACACAAGAAAATAAGTAGAAAATGTTAGAAACTATTTTGAAAACATTTTCCTTCATACTGGGAACATCTTATACCCAATTAAGTTTTATCATTATCATGTTTGACACAATTATATGTAAAAAAACATTAACTTAACACCCTAGAATCAATTTCTGGGTGATTCTCTGTCACGACCCGATTTCGCGGATCATGAAGGCACCTACTATACCACTAGTAGGAGAACCAAACCCC
The DNA here is from genome assembly GCA_039654485.1 of Withania somnifera. Classification (NCBI taxonomy): domain Eukaryota; kingdom Viridiplantae; phylum Streptophyta; class Magnoliopsida; order Solanales; family Solanaceae; genus Withania; species Withania somnifera. The sequence goes on along the minus strand of JBDJHY010000106.1, from coordinate 8,215,668 downwards.
GTAATCTGTAGCCGAAGCGGAGGACTACTACATTTAATGCGGAAGAATATCAAAAGTAATATGAAAATAATAAAAGTTGCGAAATTAGTTAAGAAAAGAATAACTACCTAAAGTCCAGTATCAGCGTCAAACGAACCACTAAGTACGGAATCACAAAACTCAAATGAATATAGTATAAAGTATCTAAGAAATACAATGGAGATCAACAAAACATAGTCTGAAGAAAAGCAGGACCAAGTTGAACGCCAAGCTCACCCTGAATCTCCAAGGTGAATGAAATTCGAACGAACAACGGTCTGTGTATCACGAACGGGAACCTGTACTCGGATCTGCACAAGTACAAGTGTAGTATGAGTACAAGTCGCCGAAGCAACCTGTACAGTAGGCTTCGAGGGCCCACTGAGCGCATAACAATCATAAAAGTAGTAAATAACAGAGTATAAGAAATAGGGGTCACAGAAGCAAATATGACAATATTGGAAACTAGCAACTCAAGTATGAAACAAATGTCACATAGACAGATAGTGCTAGCTGATCACATAACACGATCGCAGGTAACAGAAGAGAACGTACCCGGCGTCCTTGCAACAACATATATGAAATATAACATAAAGAATCAGATTCAAGGAAGTTAGGAATAGAACATGGTCGGTATACCGGTAACCTCAAGTTAAAGAATGAACAGACTAATAAGAGTTAAGGCACTAATCCCACATAACGTGATCAACAAGTAACCAACTAGGATAACTAAACAGTAATGCTAATATAAGATAAACAATTAAAATGCTGACAAGTCCCCCAAAAAGAAATGCAGTGGTGTACACCAAAAGAAACACGCTCACCGTAGGCCTTACATCTCAGCTAGGGTACACTGAAGAAAACAAGTGCGGAAAGTAAACACAATGCATGAAGTAATCATCCTGTGTACGCATCTCCTCTGGTACCCGTAGGTCCAGCAGGCAGAACCCATGGAAGGATACCCTAGAAGTTCCCGGAATATGTTATCCCCAATACTCCACATACCCCTCCTCTGTGTCGCGTGGAAGCCCGGAGACAGGTCCATGGGGGTGCATTTAGGTGTTGTACTAATATAGGTATTGTACTAATATTGTAAATTATAAGTCAATTTTCAATATTTGCATAAAATTAAGATTATTATTATTTTTTTATACTTTTAAAAAAATTTCAATATATTTTTAACTTTTAAGTTATGAATTCAAATGTTATAAACTTTAAAAAATGCAAAACTATATAAAGTTACAAAAAATTTAGAAAAAAAGAGTTGGAAAATTTTAAGAAATAAAAAATTAGAAAAAATAAACTTGGAAAGTCTAAAAAACATAAAAAAAAATTTAGGTAACTTTAAAAATTATAAAATTATATTTAGTTAAAAAATAGAAAACTTATAAAATTAAATTAAATAAACTTAAAAAGTTAGAAAAAAATTAAAAAAATATCTTACAAACTTCAAAATGTCAAAATTGAAATCTTAAATTTTAATTTTAAAAACCTCAAAAATTTTAAAACTTTTAAATAATACTTATAAGTTGTAATTTATACATTTCAAAATTCAAATCTAAAAAAATATTTTAATATACTAAATTACAAGTTAAAAAATTATTAATTAATTTTTTTTTTAAAAAATACGTATTTATTTTATAATAATTATAAAATAAAAATATTTAATATATTTAAAATAAAAAAAAAAAAAAACTTCATCTCATTAACCTGTCTCGGTCCATCCAATTCTAAGCCAGTACATAATGAGACAAAACAGGGCTTATCCCAACCCGATACAAATCAATACTGATAATAAACCAATTTAAGCAATCCAGGTTTGATTTGATACCGATTCATCCACGTTTGTCCCTGCCCAATTCCGATAATCCCCACCCTTAGTCTACCGTCATTCCTGTGAACCCCACAGCTCACCCCACCCACCCCGACAACCCCATACCTTTTCTCGCTTTTTCACGGTCTCCTCCTACCTCGAAGAACTCTTCTGAATCCGTCAATGGAAGATTCTCACTCTTACACTCACTTACCCCACCCATATAGCCACTTATCTCCACTCCCTTCCGTCAATGAATCTTCTGAGCAAGTCAAATTTGCAAGCTCTGATGCTGCCTTCTCCCACAACGTCTCTTCAACCGTTGGATCGAACAGCATGGCTAAATACAAGCTCATGTCACCTTCTAAGCTACCTATCTCTCGCTCCGGATGTATCACTATCCCTCCTGGTCTCAGTCCCTCATCCTTTCTCGAATCACCCGTCCTCCTTTCTAACATCAAAGTTAGTTCTACTTCCAAATACATTTTTCACTTTCAGATTTGGTTCCTTATCAGATGCTTTTATGATTGTTATGAAAATAAATGTTGTTAAGAGCAAGGTAATATAGTTGTGCTTTCTTCAATTTGAATGAAATCCTAACCTAAACAGTTTTTCCTTTATTTAATTGAAGTTTGTGTAGTGCTCTATTCATATTCTGAATGGAGGGCCGGAAG
>JBDJHY010000106.1:8201287-8212289 GCA_039654485.1 Withania somnifera | reverse complement strand
ATGGGAAATAGAATTGAATCCACAAATGGAAAATCCTTCGATGAATGTAAATAAGAAGTTATAACTAGAAACTAATGGAATCCACCCTCAATCACTCACTATATTATGATAAGTTACATCTAAGCTACGTTAGGCTATGAACTAAGCTTGCAAAAGTGTTTAAGTGTTTAATCATCAAATTCTACAAAAAATAATGCAAGACTACCTATTTATAGTAGTTTAATTATTTAATAAATACAATTAAGCTCAAAAGTGACTCAATATGACAAAATAGTCCTTCAAGTCTTGAAATTATCATATTGACCCCTCAAGTTTGGGTCTAATCAACTCAAGCCCTTGAAGTCCTCCATCATGCCCAAGTTGTCTTTCAAACTTGAGATTGCCTTACTTTGCCCCTGACTATGCATCTTTCAGTCTCATTTGGTGCCTTCGTGTCGTCCATAGTTTGGATCCCCTCGATATCATGATTGGTGCTTTTCATGCTCATATCAAGAACCTAGCCATGAATTCTAAAAGAAGATCAGTGCCTCCTTGTTCAATCTTGAAAATGTATCATTTTGCGCTTTAATAAACCTATCTGCCAGTATGCTAAAAGAATAGTTGAATTTTTAAGGAGGAAAGAGTACCAGAGCAGTGCTTCTTGGAATAGGATTTATTCGAAATTCTTTAGCATTATAGATTTGTCCTCCTCTTTGGGAAAATCATTACCATTTATAATGATAGTGAAGAATAAGAAATGTTCTTGCTGGTTTTTGTCCCAATCATAATTGGGTATGTCAGGTATATTCTTGAACCTCTTCAAGATCAGTGTGATTATTGCACTGGCCATATAGGTCACTTTCCCGTAACTATTTGAGTCAGACCTTGATAACATCTGAAGCTCCCAAAATGTGTCAAGGAAAGCTCCGGCCAACCTATGTCTCAGCTGCTACCCAAGAAAGGACCACTTAATCCAAACTATATTCTCGTTTTTCATCCGAGAGTAAGATATGTGTACTTAAACTTTATCTTCTTTCTCAACATCTCCATTATGGATGTCGGTATTTTTTTACTCCACCTTGACCTCACATGATTCTGTTATCCTCAGAGCCTCCATCCATTTCCAAGTCATGATCTTCACTCTATACTCTGGGATAATCTCCCTTTAAAGCATTAGAGGTATTCTAGACCAGGTTATTTTCTAGTTCATCCATCTTCATCTTCTGTATCTTCAACTGCCTTACTAGTTCCTTATGTGTCCAAATGAAGCTTAAGAGAATACATCTAATGCTCTTTGAACTAAAATCCATGTTTTCTTCTCCATTCTCCTCATTAGCATGAAGAGGAGGTCTGTAACCATTTTTTTGGTATTCATTTTTTCTGTTCAATATCTACACATTGCTCTTCCTCGGTTTGGTGAGCCACGTTGACGTCCAGGTTTTCGAGTTAGGTTCAATTGTTTCTCTGGCCATTTTATCATCGCTAGACTTTCTTGTGACTTGTTCTCCACTAGTAGTCATTTCATTTCACTTGCAGAATATGAATAATCAATTGAGTTATAAAAACAAAGCTAAATCTACACATAAGTTGTCTATCCCCAATGTGACGTCAGACTATTTACCTTGAAATCAGTACAATTATTTTTATACGAGGTCAAGAATACACATGTTACTGTGTTTAAGATATGTTTACCAACGAATGATTATTTATAACTAAAAATATGAATTTAAGCATAAATAAAGAAAAGTAAAAAGATCATCAGGCTATATCTGAGGAAAGAGCTTCCAACGATGTCCTCAGAGACTCTTACTCTTTTTTCAAGAGTCAAATGTTAGTAAGATAGACATAAAACCAAATAAGAGCAATTGCGTAGTGAACAAGAAAAAAGTATATTGTCTTGCTAATAATCTTTTGTGTGTTGTTACAAATAACATGAAACCCCTATTTATAGAGTTCATTAAATGGATTATGACTAATAGGGCAAAGGATCCTTCTATTTTACAATGGTATAATACGAAGTGTCATATTCTTTGCAGGTGCCAACAGTTCTGACGCCTTTGTCTCATGTCCTTTTCTTTCATGCCATTCAGGTTCTTCGAATGTAAGCGATAATTTCAATATGTTCCTCTCGAAATGGTTTTTGGTGGGAGACCTTTAATGGCCTTGTAACTTCGGAGTTATCCACAAAGCGCTTCTTATAAACATCCCTTATTTTGTCTTGCAGCCTTTGAGATTCCTTATGCAATATATTTTCACTAGTCGAGTCATTTTAGCAAATTCTTTTTTGAAAATGTACAAAATATACTTCTTAATTTTTCTCTTCTAGATGCTCAGAGTTTCACGTGAGTATCCTTTCCATGTTACTATGAAAAAACAATTACCAGTTCAGGTGTAGAGTACTACTATCAAGCTTGCTTTTGAAAATTACAACTTAGCTCATTTTATAGTGTCTAACTCGACCTAGCTTGTTCACCTTGACCTTTATTTTAGTCAGCTAATAATTTAATATGAAGCATCATAGAAAGTGTGAATGCCCTTAAAGTGGTTAGCTTAGCTTGATGAAAATAGACAAAATATCAAGTTTAGGGCCTTCCTCAGATGATTTCATCTCCCGACATTTCTACATAAATTGATCCATATACTACTTAAAATGCAACTATATGTAATGAAGTTCTAAAACAAAAAGATTTAATGATCGCATATGTAGGTGCTAAATGTCAAACATAACAAGAAAATCTTTTTCCTGAATTAGTAGGGTAGTTGCAACACGAAACAGAGTCGGTTTTGTTTTTACTAATGGGGCCTATTGATTTTCAATAAAGAAACAAATCAGCAAGTTCATTCAATAACTTTGCTCTCTTGCTAATCGAAAAAAAAAAAAAAAGGAAAATAATAAATGCTCCGCCAAAGAAAAGATCGAGGGACTTTTAACAAAATTAATATATATTATATTTAACGAGGATAAAAAATAATAAAGGTAACACAATCAGGTGACTAAAGATGTCAAAAGAGAATAAAAGAAATTAAACATCCATCTTGTGGATGGTTTGATAATAATGTACATAGTATTTATTTATTTATTTTTATTATAAGTACCACCAATCAGAAAAATGAAAAAAGAAAAGTGATTTATCAAGTTCGTTATATGTTGAGAACTATTCAAATTTCAGCTGGAAAGGGTGGTCGCAACTGTTATTCAATAATATAATATCCTCTCCTATACATTTCCCTTTTATTTATTCTTTATTTGAAACCTAATGTTGTAACATTACAAATTTAAAAGGACATACCATAACAATTACATTCCCATGAAAAAGTGATGAGAATAAAGAAGAAGAAAAAACGAAGAGCAATTATTACTATACTTTCTCCGCACATATTTTTATTTTGAATAAGTTTTTTGAGATAATTGCTTATTTTTATTAATTAAATATGTTGAATAAAGAACAGCTCATTAATGATGTAGAGTTTATGTAAACCATTACTTGTTTTATAAAAAAAATAAAATGACTTATTTTAAATGACGGAATATTAATTAGTTCATATTAATAAAATCAATAATTAAGAAAACACAGCAACCGCAAATTTGTAAAAAGATGTGTATAAGACCAAAATCATCCCAAACAAGGTTGTTTTCAACAATTGAAAGTCTTTTAAATCGCCGTCTTTATCACCTACGACCCCCCTTTTCAACCCCCAAACCAAACAAACATATCTGATTTCTTCCCACCTCGAAACTTCCTTCAAATCCAAAGCCGCGTTCATACCATTCACACACGTTTCCTTGAAAGAAAAACCCATTTTCCTCATTAATTAATTCGGTCTACATGTCCATCTTTCAACACAATTAACCTTTCTTGTATATTCCAAAGTCTCTATGCGTTCACACATTTTGTCAAACAGTTTACTTGCATCCCCTTTTGGCCTTATATGAAGCAACTCCCTTCTTTCCCAGAAAATTCCAACTTTTGCCATTCCTATATCCGTGAATTCCTCGAGAAAACACTTGTTCAAATGAATGATAACTTACCCAATAAGCGCCGTAAAAGAAGGAAAGAAACCCCAAGCAATAGTGCTGCTGGTGAAAATGATGAATTTCGGTCGGAAAATCAAGGTGCTGTGAAAACCAAGGACCTGAAAGAGATAATAACATCCTTGTTATTACTTGAAGAGCAAGAAAAGTCTGAACAAGAGGAATTTGCCAAGGAAGAGGAAGAGAACAAACTCTTATTCGACACCAATCACAAGAAAACAACTAAGGTGATGTGGGATTATTATTCAAACGTTCAACAGCATCATTCGGATTTACAACAGCTAGATGGTGTTCGAAAACGAAAAGGACGAGGGAATTCTGCTGCTGCTGCTTGTGCCATTGCTTCTGCTGCTGCAGCAGAGGAAGAAATAGTTTCGAGTAACAAAGCTAACAGTAATAGCGAAAAGGGTGCGCCCCAAAGGCGGCTGTGGGTGAAGAATAGATCAAAAGCTTGGTGGGATCAATGTAACAGTGCTGATTTCCCTGAAGAGGAGTTCAAGAAAGCTTTTCGAATGGGAAAAGATACATTTGAGCTGATATGTAATGAATTGAGTTCTGTGGTTGCCAAAGAGAATACTATGCTAAGAGATGCTGTACCTGTCAAACAGCGTGTAGCTGTTTGTATATGGAGATTGGCTACTGGAGAGCCTCTTAGATTGGTCTCAAAGAGGTTTGGATTGGGGATTTCTACTTGCCATAAACTCGTGCTAGAGGTTTGTACCGCGATTAGGACTGTGTTGATGCCCAAGTATCTTCAATGGCCTGACGAAGACAAAATGCGCAACATAAAGGATGAGTTTGAGGCCATGTCTGGGATCCCTAATGTTGTGGGATCAATGTATACAACTCATATACCTATAATTGCTCCTAAAATTAGTGTTGCGGCTTATTTTAATAAGAGGCATACTGAGAGGAACCAGAAGACATCGTATTCGATTACTGTCCAAGGTGTGGTTGATCTGAGGGGGGTGTTTACTGACGTGTGTATTGGTTGGCCTGGTTCAATGCCTGATGATCAGGTACTGGAGAAATCCGCCCTATTCCAGAGGGCAAATACAGGGTTACTGAATGGTGTTTGGATTGTTGGCAGTTCTGGATACCCGTTGATGGATTGGGTTTTAGTGCCTTATACCCAGCAGCATCTAACTTGGACTCAGCATGCTTTCAATGAGAAAATTGGTGAGGTTAAGAGTGTCGCAAAGGAGGCGTTTCTGAGGTTGAAAAGGAGATGGTCCTGTTTGCAGAAAAGAACAGAGGTGAAACTTCAAGATTTGCCTGTGGTGCTAGGGGCGTGCTGCGTGTTGCATAATATATGCCAGATGCGGAATGAGGAAATGAATCCAGAGCTCAATTTTGAGCTCATTGATGATGAGATGGTTCCCGAGATTCAATTGAGATCAACCAATGCTAGGCTTGCAAGGGATGCCGTTGCTCATAATCTTCTGCACCATAATCATGCTGGTACTTCTTTCCTGCCATGAAAGGAGTTCACTTGATGTGTGCTTCCTGATTCATGTAATTCTTTTAAGTTATTATATTTCACATTTATTTTTCTTACAGTTGTATTTACTCCACTCATTAAAAGTGAGTCAAGGGAATAGTCTAATCTTCCTTTCATGCTAACTGATGAAATTCTTGCTTCCTAGGCCATAACATACACTGAAATTGCAGACAAAACTTTGTATTTCGTACTTGAATTAGCGATTGATAGAAGAAATTGATTTGGCAAAACATAAACTCTTTCGTTTTTGTTTTTTTTTCCCCTTAAACAAACATTTTGTCAATTACATATAATTCTCCTTCTCCTTGTCGTCAATGTTGTGAAACTCGAACAGGATCGGCCGGTCCGACCGGTTCACCCGGGAATGGGACGCCAGTCCGGTCTGGTCGTGGCAGAAACTCCCCTAGTTAATGACCCGGTCAAATTCAGTCAAAACCGGGAAAATCCCGGTTCAATCGGGAAAAATCGGGTCAAAATTTGGGTTTTTTGTATTTTTTTTTTCTTTTTTTCACTCAAAAATAAGAAATTTACCAAAAAATTATTAAAATTGGGGTTATTTCATTTTGTTTCAAATATTCAATTTAAATAGAGGAAAATTACATTAAAAACTTTTATGTGGACAATGAAACAACTATCTAAATTTGATCATTTAAATATTCAACTTAAATAGAGAAAAATTATACTAGAGAATTCTTCTTTTGTCAAATATAGGATAATATTCAAACTCCATCTTCCAAATATTCAACTTAAATAGAGGAAAAATTATATTAAAGAATTCTTCTTTTGTCAATGTGGGACAATATCCAAACTTCATCTTTTAAATATTCAACTTAAATAGAAGAAAAATTATACTAGAGAATTCTTCTTTTGTCAACGATATCAAAATTTCATCTTTCAAATATTCAACTTTTTTCTGGATTTATGTCATTAATTTTTGCACACTGACTTTATATTTATAATATTAAATATATTATGACATATTTATAATATTAAAATATTTATTACATCATTATGACATCATTCGAATCGATCGAATTTTTACGTTTGAGTCAACCGATCAGACTCATTGACCCCAACCCCTAAGCTAGTCCGAATCGCTTGGTTTTCGTTATACATCAGAACCAACAACTGCTCAATTTTAAGGGGTAGTTTTCCAACATCTTTTGATGTATGAATTGTTTGATACTCCATTAAATACTTAAAGACAGTTTTTTGGCACTTCAGCGTACTTTTTTGGCACACTTTTTAAGAAAAAATATTAATTAAAATATAATTTGACTTTTCTCTAATGTCTTTGCATGATATTATACATATTTAATTATGATTTAATTTTATAAAATGATAAGTATTTTAAAATCTTTATTTTTAGAAAGAAGAACGAGTATTTAAGAGTACTCCCTTAGTCTATGTTTTAATTGTCAACTACTTGCGTTCTATGTTAGTTACCTGTTACCTGTTGATAAAAAATGTCTCAAATTATTTATTTCCTTACTAAATCAAGATAAATTAATTAAAATTATCTCATTTTACTCCTACAATAATTATTTTGCCCTACCCATATTTTCCATAAATTAAGTTGATATTCCATTAATATACATAAAGGAAAACTAATAAAATTCATTATTTTATTTATAATTTCTTAAGCATGGTATAAAATAAAAATGGGCTAACTAATAAGGAATAGAAGGAGTATTTACTTGACACTTCATTCTAATTTTTAAATTTTAGTTACCACTTATATATGTGCCAATGCAATGCGTGAATGATATTAACGTATTATTTTTAATTATTTTTAATTACGATATTTTATTCATGCATGTTGAATCATATTGTTTAAATTTTTCTCAATAAAATACGCCTCCCACCTAGAGCTCCCCGTCCCCCCTCTGCTAAATAGCTAAACCTATATGAATAAAAACAGTTATGTGATTGTCAAAAACTTACTATATTTCATATTTCTCCTTTATTATTTGGGGTAAGACATAATTACCCCCTCAAACAATATCCAAAGTTGTTTCGATACACTTTAATTATATGAGGTACTATTACCTCCATAAAGTCATTTTATCTGTATCTGTATCTGTATCTTTATGTTTTTTTTTTTGGTAATATGCAGTTATGTATAAATAAACAAATTTAAAGCGCATGGTAATATGCATGGTGCTATATCAGCAAAAAAAAAAAAGGTATAGAAATATAAAATAAATGACTTTAGAGAAGTAATAGGATCCTTCGTAAAGTTAAAGATATGTTGTAACAATTTTGAATATAATCTGGGAGGATGTTGTACCTTATATTGTACAAAGTTTAGGATTATTAGATTATTAGCATTGGTTTTTAATAACTTCGCTTTGATTTGTAGTTTTAATGGTCAAATGGTCTTCTAATTAGTATAGAAAAAATATATTTATTTTACTTTCTTGTGAACATTCTTCTAAAAGTTTTATATTATTATTCACATCTCTTTAATTTAAAATTTATGAATAGGTAATATGTGTGTGATTTAATTACTTTGATATATGAGAACTAATTCGTAGCCCGAAATGACAAGTAATGAGCCACAAGACAAGCAACAATAATAGAAAGATCTAATATAAGAGGATAAAAGCGAAAGTCAAGGATAACACAAAATTTGAAAACATAAACAAAATCAATCCCTTGACCTGATATCTAATACAATAGCCACAAATTACAAGAGTATCAAAGAAAGTATTCCAATATAGTAAAACAAAATATGTCAGAAATACATGACTAACAGAAAAGATAAAGCCGACTCCTGTAGTCAAGAGCTAACTCCTACCTCTGAAATCCTAAAACTGGTCCACGAAATCCGAACTTAGCGTCGAGTACTCGTACTAGGATTTGCACCAGAAAAGATACTGAATTGTAGTATGAGTATCGATAGGCGAAGAAACGGGTACCTAATAGGAATGATAGGTCGACTGAGCGTATATAAGAAATAAATGTAATAAATAGACATATAATGAAGAAATATGTCATAGAAGGCAAATAAGAAAATATAGATAAACATATCATTAAATAGATAAATAGATCAATAAAATTAGTTGACAATAACAGAAGACTCAAATAAAAGAAATATAGACGTACTTGAGTCCATACTCAACTAACAGATAAAAGATAAATTCAAATAGGTGGTATACCTATAACCTCAGTATAGAATAGAAGGAAAGAACGTATAACCCTAAATAATATAAACAATAATAAGGCAAGTATAATAGGTAGGAGTAGTAAATATCTGATAGGAGAATCAATTAACAGAATTGCAACTACAATCCCAATAAGCGCCCACACTCCGAGGGATACAAACAAGAGAAAATAAACCCATCCGTCCGCCCATCTAACCAGAGAGTACAAAAAAACAAAGGTAAATTAGTGTAGAATGATATTAAATAATGTTAGTAAAAATCTTGTATGCTCCTCATTGAGTGTCCATACGTACAATATACAGGACCCATGGAAGGACTTCCCTCGTGTACTACTACTCCACCATATACCCCTCCATCGACGCTCGCATCCCAAAACGACAAGGTTCATGGCGATTCTGATATGAGCACGGATGGGACTAATCATGCTATACCGATGTTGCAAGGCATAGACGAGAGAATCCAAGGCTTGAGCAATACTGAAAGACTAAATGGAGCTCTAACTGGTAACTGTATAGACCAACAGGAGCAATCTCAAGTTTGGAAGATAGCTTGGGAAAGATGGAACACTTCAAGGACTTGAGTTGATGAGACCCAAACTTGAGGGGTCAATGTGATAGCTTCAGGACTTGAAGGATTGTTTTGTAGTATTAAGTTACTTGTGGGCCAATATATAATTTATGCAAACTTGTTTTAGTATAAATATTTCGCCTTAGTTTATTTTCATTAGATCAGACATCTTTTGAGAATTGAAATTAAAGTCAAAAGACTTTATTAAAGCTATTAGGGCTTTTAGGGTGGATTGTAGGGTTAAAATCTAACTTAGTAATGGGTTCTATTCCATTGTTGGTTTAGTACTGCTTAACTTGCCGTTTATATTGAATGCTTATTTGTGGATTCGACTGAGTTTCCATTCCATGAATTACAATTCACTTTCCCTTTCAATATTCGTGGATTCGGGTATCTTTCTGTTCTTTTCTTCTCATCTTATCATTTTTCTTGGGATTATTGAATTATTACTTTATTTAGTTGATAATTTCTGCATATCCTTACTTTTCATATTTTTTCATCCAAACTCGTGTGTCTCGTCATACAATTCGCAACATTTGGTATCAGAGCTTAGACTAGTAATTCATTCTGTCAAATTACAATCATCAGTTCATAAATAAAAAAAATCAAAAAAAAAGAGGGAATTTTGAATATTTGGTAAAATTTTCTAGAAAATTTAAGTCTGTGTGTTCCCAGTGTGTTAATCTTGCTTCCCTAGTATATTTGAGTCAAGTGTCTTCGATTTGGAGTCATTCCGGGGTGTTTTAGGGGTGTTCACCATTGTTGACGTTGGAGGAAAAACTAAGGTTCATGGGGTTGAAATTTCGGGAGTGGTTTTGTATGTAGGAAATAGTGGGGTTTGTTACCCATACTAAAAGGAGCACATAGCCAAAATTTGAGGTGGAACATAGTTCGTTTGAGTGTGGTTGGGTTTTTGAAAGTTACAACTGTTCTTGAGTGTTCTTCATAATTTTGTGTGAAGAAGATTGAGAACTAGGGTGTTTGATCCATCATCCTCGATTCGAAGTATTATTTGGGTGTTTAAAAGTTGATAATCTTCTTTCCCAAGTTGTTAGGAACCTAAGTATCAAGATTCATTCAATTTCGGGTTGATTCGGAAAAGTTGAAATTTTTGGTGTTCTTGGTGTTTCTGGTTTTCTTGGTGTGATTCATATTCTGATCTTGGAAGATATTCAATTTTTGGTATTGTTTGATCCATATTAAGTGTGTTTTGATAGGTAAAAGGTGTTAGTACACGTGAAATTACCATTGGGGATAAGTACAAGTTGACAATTACAAAAAAAGGGACCAAAGGGTAAGGGGCCGCACAACTTTTTGGAGTTGCTGCCCAAGAAGGAAGCCAACCACCCTTGGGACGGCGGTCCGTAGTCCAAGACAGAGGACAAGGGTGTGTGGGAGGTGGTAGGGGATGCCTTGAAGCCATTTGGCCCACTGGACAACACAGCTGTGCGGGGGGCTTTGGAAGACGATCTGCCCTCACCTATGACGATCAAGTATGATTGAAAATGACTCCAAATTTGTTCTAAACATTGTGGTAACATCTTCCCTTGATCCGATTCAAGTTCTTGATTATTAGTTTAAAACTATTAATTGTCCTACTTAGTTGTTAATTAGTTCTTAGTTTCATTTTTTATTTTCGAAAGCTAGTTTACAACTAGTAATTGTCCTACTTAGTTGCTAATTAGTTCTTAGAGTCCATTTCTTTTCGTACTATTTCTTTCAAGCTTTTATTATTTTATATAATCATTGTGAATT
>JBDJHY010000106.1:8166190-8189113 GCA_039654485.1 Withania somnifera | reverse complement strand
TAACTAAGGATCCTGAAATGCCACTGAGAACTAAGAATAAACCTATGTTGGCAACATAATTCTGGAACACGGGTTATTTAGAACCTCATTCACTTGGTGCTAAATCATCCTCCAACAAAAACTAATAACTGATGCTCGTAACATAACATAGGGATATATATGGATATCCAAAACTGACCATTATCATTGATGGCATACCTGAATGTCATACTACTCATGAATTTTGCTTTTATGAGAACTTTTTGTGATCATTGATCGTCTATGCCATACCTACCCATGAACCTTAATTTTGTGAAAACTGTTCATAAGCATTGATGGCATATTTGACTATCATATCTAATCATGAAAACTGAACTGGACTAGTACAATTATACTTGTTTTGAAAGAATACTAGTCAATATGGATATTCCCGCTGAATAATGCTTAATTTAAGCCTAAAACTGTGATCAAAAGAATCAAATCATATTGAGAGGTGCTATGGATAGCCTGAAAACATTTAATATCTTGCTCATATACTTTATATGATTTAAAACTGATCAAGTCATGAACTTTATACTTGCAAATCATGATAAAACTAAATACTAAGTTCAATGCATAAAAAACTTGAACAACTCTCATAAACTGATGCATGAACATGCTTGGAGTCATGAGAAACCAACATAGGAATCATTATGCATAATTAGGTAGAAACCTTCGATCATAGAACAAGAACCTTTGACTGAAAATCTTAACTTTTGGGCATGAGGATGAAAGAAGATCCTCATTGAATATCCACATACATGATTATGAAGCTTTTGGAGTAAGAACTGATGTGGAAACTTGATTTCTTTTGAGATCGAAGAAGAACCCTAGTTTTTATTGGAGAAAAGCTTTGAGCTTTTAACTTTGGAGCTTGATCTTGAAAAAAGAACTCTTATGATGTTCTTAGAGTGGAGGAACTTGGAGAAATGCTTGGGTTAGAACCTTTTCTTGGTAGCTTGAAGTTTTGGCTTGAAAGTTTTAGAGTTCTTGAATGGAGAGGATGAATCCTAGGTGAGTTAGAGAGAATTCTTGAGACTTTGAAAGTTTAGATGAATGATTATGAGGGAAAAACTTATTGGTTATGTGAATAATCCCTAAAAACCCCCCTTAAACGGCTTGGTATGGGGGCTAAAAGCTTGGGAAAGACTAATATAGCCTTTTAAACGTGAAGGAAGTTGCTGGAAAAATAACAGAACGGGTCGTACTTTGGGTCATGATATTGACATGACTGATATTACTGTTCGTACTATGGTTCGTAGTTTTGGACAACCTGACATTGCTTTACTAAAATGATCATAATGTTTTACTCCGAACTCGAAATAACATGGTTTGATACATTGGATACTATGTTCAAAGAGCTTTAATTTGATAGATCATGGGCCACACAACTCCCGTATTCTAGGAGATATGATCGTTTGAAGTTGACCCTTTAGAAACTTAGGTGAAAATCTTGACCGGTAGAAAGACTTTGACTTTCAACTCAACTTTGTTTTTGGGGTTCCTTGGAACCTTAATTCATATCAAAACATTTCATATACTTAGGAATTGATGGTAAAAAGGGGTGGGAATTGACCATAGTGAATTTACTTAAAAGTCCCAAATTTGCCGGAAAGGATCCACGAGTCCACTTCACGAGTCTTGGAACTAAACTTGATGGCTCGTAGAATTGGTCGTGAACCCTGACTTGAGAAAGTCATTTTGCTGATTCAAATCCACAGAAGGATAGTACGGATCATGAAATCAACTTCACGGTCCTTAGAACCGGTTGTAGTCTCATTGTGCTTGATCTACTGTACGGGCTAACAGTATGGTCCGTATAGTGGGTTGTACGGTCCGTGGAACTGATCATAGACTTAAAGAACAAACTATTGATTTACTGTATAAATACTATGAACCAAGACTACGGCTCGTAGAGTCAATACTACAGTCTGTAGTATGGCTCGTACTGTTGGCCTGCAACATTTTTCTCAGGTTTCTCTGGGTTAAGCTCGACTACTAATTTGAGGACTAGTTCTAAGCATGAATCATGTAGGAGGTGTTACATTTCATCACTTAATTATTTCTTTCTCCTTTTGCTGTTTTCCTCATACTTCCTTCATTCCTCTTTTCCTTATTTTCTTTTGGGTTATTACGATCCCACAGTGGCAGTTTTAGGGATTGAAATACCCGTGCAATATGCCTCAAGGGACATTTACGAGCTGTCTCCTCTTTTTGTTTAATTAACCATGTTTTACCTGAATGCATTCTCATATTCTACGTTACTACTGACACTTATATTATATGTATATAATATATATAATAAATATAATTAACCCAAAATAATTTGATCATTCTTTTAAAATATAACATATTTCATACAAGAATAAAATATATAGTCAACCTCTTAATTTGTTTTTTGTAACCTACAATTGAATAGCCTCGATGGCCTTCTCGATGAAAAAAATTTAAATGCATTGTCTTCAATTGACTTTATGGCATATATTAGTCATTAACTTTGGTCAAATTCCATTTAATCCAATAGCTTCTACGATTATTTACTACATATCTGCTAAATCATTTTATTGGACGGTTGGTAGACATTACTTTGTAGTATATAAATATGTCATCTTATGCTTTGTTGAGTGAGGTAGAAAACAATGAGAGTACTTTAGTACTAATTCTTCTTCTTCTCTATTTTCTTGAGTGCTGGGTTTTTCTTTTGTATTGTTAGATTTTGGCTCCTAGTTTTATGCTAGAAGAGCTTGTTGAATTCCCGGTAATACACCTATACCGGGTGAATTATCCCTAAGGACAGTGCTTATCACACACCTCAAGCTATGTTGATTTTCTACAAGTTCTCATGTTCGTGAACAAGTATCCGTGTGCGTGATCAAGTTTTTATATTCGTGATCAAGTACGAGTGTTCGTGATAAGTACAATTGTTCGTGATGAATTATTTTCCGTAAGATTTCCAACAAAATATTGGTACCAAGGGGACACCTACCCTTGGTTCTGATAAGAATTTCATGAAATTTGGAAAGACCTTAGCTTTAGAAAAACCCAGGTACAGATATCAGAGTAATCTTCTTATCTCTCTCTGATTGTAGATTTTTTCTTGCACCATATGGCTCATATTTTGACATCCATGGTTAAAGTTGGTAAACATATTCAAATTCATGGAGGATCAAATCAAAATCGACACTTTTCTTCCAGTACCCACTACTTGAGCTATGATGAATTAACAGAATAATGTCCTGTGGCTGAGGCAATAAGATCTACTGTGTACAAGGATAGTTTCCCTCAATCTGAATCAATCAATCCATGAAGATCTATTCCTGCTCCAGATATAATAATGATACTTCTTCTCTGCAGGTGCGTTTATGCAGGGAGAAGAAATCAGGCAACATTTATGCTATGAAGAAGTTGAAGAAATCTGAAATGCTCATAAGAGGACAGGTAAGAAGAGAAATATTCTTCTTTTTCTTTGTTCTTTATTGACTTGTCATCATTTGCATACTTCCATAATTTTGTTGCAAGTTCTCAGGCGATGGTTTACTTTTTTTTTGGGGGTGGGGGTGGGGGGGTGGGTAAGTAAAACTCTTATTGGTAAGAGTAGTCAAGAACGATGGTGCACATGACTAGGAAAAATATGTAATTTTTTTGATAAATGTGTGGTCTCTCTGCGGCCTGAGCTTTTAGTTGGGATGGTCACACTTCAATATGGTATTAGAGTATGCAGGGTCCCGGGTTTGAATCATACTGCCGTTCCAACTCAAAAAGAAGTTTCAAGTGCTTGGCTCATAAAAATAACCAAGCCCGTACATGGGGATCCTGTTGAATATAATTAAATAATAAATATCTGCTCTCTCCGATAACTTAAGACACTTCAACACCTGTGACCCTGTGTTTATTTCCCATGACCATTCTGGTGGCACCACATATAGTTTGTTGGACATTCCTACTGCGTCGCCTTTTATGTCCATTGTTCATATCATTCTTGTTGCAACATCTCCAATGGTCTTCCCTGTCACTGATTCAGCAGCCTGTTCCTTATTAGCCATCAATTCAAATTAGCTGGTGATGTTGTACAGATTGGCATCATCATAATCTCTTTCTGGTGAATATGAAATTTATTTCTTTCTGTTTTGCTGCATGTCACAAGCCAAACTAGGGAACCATGATCGGCATCCGATAACATATCCCAGTCAAACTAACCCTTGTCTCTTAACCCGTCGTAATCTAAATATCATATTAAGCACCAACATGTCAACATCACAATTCCATTTTTGTCTAAATCGGAGTAGATGGGCTTGACAATGTGGTAGTTCATTAGTTACATTTTCAGGGCACAACAGAATATACCAAATCAATATGTGTGTCCGTCAAGGGATCATCCTGAAAGGTATAACGTATGTGAATACAAATTAGACATAGCTAATTGCAAGGACCATTTAGATGTATATCTTTCTATTGTGCTGCATGTCATGAGCCCAACCAGGGAACCATGATCGGCATCCGATAACATATCACAATCAAACATACCCTTGTTTCTTAACCCCTGTGATAATGTAAGTATCATATAGGCACTGATATGTCAAATGCATCGCATTCAAAAAATACCACAACAGAAAATCCCAAATCAATATGCACATCCCACAAGGGACCAACACAACAATCATCCCCCAAAATTACAAAGTATGTGATATAAATTAGACTAGCTAATTGCAAGGACAATTTGGAGTCTCTGACTATCAAAATATACGAAATCATGGGACACAACCTGGATGAACAAAGAAGTAAACAAAATTGTAATGCCCCCCGAGATACAAGTGGACTCACCAATGGTAATAAGGAATTGGTTCTCAAGCTGTAGCGCTCGGATGGTCCGGGGGAGTTGTAAAGACGATAAAGAATGGAGTAGGTGTAAAATATTAGTAAGTGTCATAAGCCTCATTTTAAAAGGTGGGACAAGTGTTTGTAGAAACAATGCATGCAAATTAATAAAATATATTCATTTTTCGCACATCAAACTCTTCACTCTGCATCAGTAAACTCAAGTCAAAGCATATACTTCCTCCTTTTCATTTTATGCGAAGGTGTTTGATTGAACAAGAAATTTAAAAAATTTAAAGAGAAGTTTTACCATGTAAGCCAAGTGTATGAAAGATACCAAAAATATCCTTTTAATTCAGTGGACCACACATGGCTTTTCATTTCCTCTCTGAATGAAATTTTATACTAACTTAAGTCCTAACATGTCATGTCATTAGAGTAAAATGGGATGTTAAGGTTAGATAGTTTCTAAAAAGAGAAATTTACCATTCTTTTGGGACATACTAAAATGGAAAGTCTGTCTGATAAAATGGGAGAGAGAGTAGTAACTCTTTGATATATCTTTTTGAAGTCCATCCATTGCCCATAAGCTATAGATTTTGTTCTCTTTATCACTTGATGACAAGCTTCAGTCTCTTGTTCACTTCTCTTCATCTTTTTCATATCATGGGATGTGTAGGAGGAATTTTTGGCATGCTTTCTGTTTTTGTCGTTTTTGGAATGTTATTATGGACCTAAGTTCTTCCCCACATATTCGTAGATTATAAGCTTTATTTTGAAACTTAATTAAGTGAACCTACTTCTTGCGGCTCACGTCTAGGGTGAGAGATCTATGTTGATACTCCCTCCATTCCTAAATACTTGTCACATTTTTGGCTTGCACGCCCCTTAAGAAAAGCACTAAATTAACTTTATTTATTACATATCTCTAATTAGTACTTCTCTCTTTTGCACTATATTAATATCTCTCCATATTTATTACTAAGGGTAAAAGTGGAGGAAACAACTAATTATGTGTTCGGTTTTAAAATGACAAGTATTATGGAATACTTATTGTTAGTAAGGATAGCAAGCATTTAGGAATGAAAGAAGTAATATGGACCTTATTTCCTTCCATTAACGGAAATAATCAAGCCTCATACCAAATATTGTATATTTGCTACAACCATATCAATAAGGAGATCCTCATTTGGCTATACATGATAGCTGAACTCCTATTCGTTTTCAATAATATTGATCGTTTTAACAGAGAGGGGGGGGGGTAACTTTTCCATGTGGGGCCTGCATCATTACGAGATGGTTAATTGTATTATAGTTCCTGCTGGTCCATCTTGTAAGTTTGCATTTGTTGCAGGTGGAGCATGTTAGAGCAGAAAGGAACCTGCTGGCAGAAGTGGCAAGCCACTGTATTGTGAAATTGTATTATTCATTCCAAGATGCCGAGTATCTTTACCTTGTCATGGAATATCTTCCTGGTGGTGACATGATGACATTGCTAATGAGAGAAGACACATTGCCAGAAAGTGTAGCTAAATTTTATATAGCTCAAAGTATCCTAGCTATAGAATCTATTCACAAGCATAATTACATTCACAGGTGCATCATCTACTTTTGTGTGAAGATTATTGTGCATATTGGGACTATAACAGTCCTCTCTTCAGGTAACAACCTTTTATCTTACTAATAGTCTCTTTCTCGTATTTGTCCATTTTCTTCATCCAGGGATATCAAACCTGACAACCTTCTTCTGGACAAAACTGGTCACATGAAGCTCTCTGATTTTGGTCTCTGTAAGCCCCTTGATTGTAGAACTCTATCTACATTAAATGAAAATGAAGCTATGGATGACGAGAATATAAGGGACCCGATGGACATTGATAGCAGCTTCCCAGATGCCAATGATGGAAGCAACTGGAGAAGCCCCCGTGAGCAGCTTCAGCATTGGCAGATGAACCGGAGGAAATTGGTATGTATTTTACCTATACATTCTTTTTATGTGGATTTTGTGTGTCATTCCAAATTCTGCAGTTATCCTATTGTTGAAGAAGGAAGACATAGTTTTGATTAAAGGCTAGGACTTTCTAAAATTATGAAGGGTCTTTGCTTAGGTCAATTTCGTTTTCTTGCTTCCATCTCAAACTTGTTTGTTATTCCATTTTTTATCGAGTTCAAGCTGACGCTGAAAGGTGATTAATAACAGTGTGCTATATGAAGAGCTGCTACTTTCTGCATGATCAGCTCATTATGTCACAACAACATCAACAACATACCCTCATGTAACTTGTTCGGTTATTATCATTCACAGTGCTTTTTTTTTCCCGGTGAGCTTAGATATCACATTCCAAACTCTTGCTTATATATAAACACGATTATCACAGGAATAGTAAGTTATTATGGCTTGTGCATGCGTGAGTTGAAAATTTTCAACTGCATTGTGTATGGTGATTTGACTGTCAGAATCTGTATTTGTACTTTTATAGATACTTAACTTTAGACCTATGTTATTAGTGTTACTCCCTCTGTCCCAGAGAATTTGTGTCATCTTTTCCTTTTTCTCGCGCATCCCAATTATATGATGTAGTTTGACTGTGCACTAAGGTAAGAAATATTGGAAGACTTCTGAAATTTGTGGTCTAAAATAAGTTATAGGTGTTTGTGTGGCTATAAATCACCTCATTAAGGGTGAAGTTGGCATTCTAACATTAAATTGTTGTTACTAAATATGTAAGTGTCATTCTTTTTTCGGACTGACCGGTAAAGAAAGTATCATATAAATTGGGACATAGGGAGTAATAATTTAACTCTCAAATGCCTTTTTACCATTAATGAGATGGTTTATAGCTACACAAATATCTATGACTTATTTTGGCCCACAAGTTTCAAAAGTCTGCCTCTATTCCTTAAACTCGCCCAATCAAACACCTTCATATAATTGGGATGGAAGGAGTATTTTTTTGTTGATGGAGAAATCTGTCTGGTGCCAACCCTTGGGACCATCTGTCTAGACCTATGTTATTTCATAACTCACACTTCAAATGTAAGTCTTGGCACTAATTTTTTGCCTCTGTTTCTATTCTTTAAAAAGGCCTTCTCAACAGTGGGTACGCCCGACTATATTGCTCCGGAAGTACTGTTGAAGAAGGGATATGGAATGGAGTGTGACTGGTTAGTGTTTTCATTACATCTAGTCATTAAATTTCTTTTAAATTACTAAGATTATTTTGACTTCTCTGCTTATACACGTCTAGTATGAATGTATCTTTTAAAAAAGCATCCAAAATTCCAATGTATATCGCCTATAAAAGTTGATATGAAGTGGGAAAATTTCTGATAATTGCTATCGAGAATGCCACTAGTTTCATCATGGGAGGGGGCCGCCTGAATCAATGAAGGGTAATGGGAAGGGAGATTAGAACCCAGGATTTCAGAAGGCAGGGTAATGGGAAGGGAGATTAGAACCCAGGATTTCAGAAGGCAGGAAGAAGAAAAGATTATGGGAGCTGAGGCAGGGCGTGTGATGCAACTCCCAAGGGATATGGAAAAAAAATAGTAGAATAAAAAATTTGAGAGAGTAAATGATACTGATTGAAGACATGATCTGAATTTGATGTCTGAAGCATGCTTCCAGCTTTGCAGTACTGGAATTTGTTCGTTGTCTTGGACTTGTTATCTTCTTATTACTGATTGTTACAACTTTTATAGGATAAGAATTACTTTGGCGTCGGATGAGCTTTTAGGGAGCCTTAGTAAGTAAAAGCTTAGCTACATGATAACTTTGCAATTTGATATAATTTTCTTTTCGGGAACTGGTAAACCATATTATATAACAAAACAACAGTACATGAGTTGTATTGAAACCATATATAAAGATGCAGTCCAAAATTATACTGTTCTATGCCTAAGTAAAACATCAATGATAGAAATAGTATTTCACGATCGAGACTAGGCCCTGGATGTAACATGCTCACAATTAAGGACCGGGAGGACCTCTCAGCATTCAACATGAGCATCCTGTTGAAGTTTGCGGAGGAAAACATTTATAAGATAACTATATCAAGTTGTCTGAGAAAACTATTAACGAAACTATAAAGCTTCTGAAAAATAAAGAATGATACTTAAATCCTCTATTAAACCATAACATCCGCCTATGAAGCCTCTAAAACTGTAAAGAATTAGCTAAGACGAGACAAAGCCTCGATAATACCATAAAATAAGGAGGAAAATACTGGAGTATCCAAAAAGTATGCCTTCCGGAGAATGGAGGCTCATCCAAGCTTGTCCCGGACGAACCTAATGTTGCACATTGCCATGAGGATATGTCTCCAATAATACATCGTGACACAATGTAGCGCCCAAGGACGGTCAATACATGGAACCATAAAGTTTATCATTCATTCTTTTGGCCCGTTTTATCAAAATCATTCATATAAAATATCCTCTGAGAATCAACTAAACCATTTATGAAAGCCATTTACGATTTTGGAGTTGAAGTTCTTCAAAGTCTTAGTAAAGATCAACTTAAACTTGCTTTCTTGAACGTTGATATATTATAAAAATCTATAAGTAGCAATAATATTTGACCCAACATCATGTAAAGCACGTATGTATAAAAAGATTAGAATAAATTCAATGGATGATTTCAAAATCCATTTTACTAAATAGACTAGAACAATTTCAAGAAAGGGGTTACATCAAAATCACGTGCTTCTCTCATAATTTCAAAACTATGGTTAAACCCCAAATCCAATTCTTGTGATATGTAGACATACTTAAAGTTTATGAGATCATAACTTTCAAATAAATTTTGAAATAGAATTTCTTTGCATACATTTTTCACGAAGAACTTAGTAAGAAAGCTTATGGAAGAACTTTAAATCTTGAATCTTAGGTGTTCTTGCACCTTGAAGTTAGAACCATTGGAGAGGAAATTGAAAATTAAACTTTTTCATAGAGTTCTTGAACTTGAAAGGTGCTTTTAGGAAGTCCTTAGAGTAGAGGAGAACCTTGGGTTTGAAATCCTCTCTTGGTGGTCTGAATTCTTTCTTGAAAATATTAGGGATCTTGAGAGGAAGGGGGCGAGGGGCCGGGGGGGGGGGCTTGTACAAATGAAATTCTCAAATGTTCTGACGTTTTGGTGGAATTGAGTGCATAGGAGTGTAGGAAGGAAATACCATTGAATAAATGGCCTTGGCAAACTTTTTGCTTGGCTTCTAAGGTGTGCGATGCACTCTAGATCGCGTGGACTAAGCTGTGCGTCGCACCCCTAATTGCGCGACTTTCTAGAAACTTTTTGGAGCTTGCTCCACAGACCAGACCTTATTAAAATGGTTATAACTTTTTACTCCGACCTCGGTTTGACACGTGGTTTGTTGCGTGGGAAACTAGACTCAAAGGGCTTGAATTTAGAATGGTTATGGGTCACCTAATTCCTCATATTCAAGGAGATATGCTCATTTGCAGTTGACCCATGATTGAACCTATGCAAAATTTTTGCCGGTTTAGAAGATTTGATTTCAACTTAGGCCTATGGGTTCCTTATAACCTTAAATAACCTTCAACGCTCAACACACTTATTTAAAGAACATAACATCTAGGTTTAAGAACACATTGGATTTGGTGCTAACAATGAACCTATAATGGTTCAAATCATAGTTCAAACGTTTGGGGGTGTTACGTAGTATCATCCGAGTGAAGTTTATTACACCAAAGCATAACAGCAAAATACAATTCATCTTAAATCACCTTCTGCATGCTACTTTCTACTGCTTTCAAAACACCAAGAGTTCCTTTCCTTCTAGACTGTCCACCAAATACTTGCATGGACAAGTCTTCATATTTTCCTGTAAACCTACTTCCTCCCAACTCTTTAGAGCCTCTGAAACCTTTCTAAGCATGGTCTAATAAATGCCTTTGAGGTTTAAAAAGATTCTCCAAAGTTGTTGTATGAAGTTGCAATCAATACCACATTGAGAATTTCCTATAGGGAAAACGAAAATGCCTCAAAACATCGTAACTTCTTTTTATTCCCCATATTCTACTATCTTGGAAAACTATTGCTTTCTCTTTCACTCCTAGTTCTGTACAATAAGTCTTTCTTTTTCTTTCCTACCCGGTCCGCTCCTTTTCTTTTTCCGTTTTCTTTTCTTTTCAATCTAGCAGTGTAACTCATTGACCTTATTGATGGAAAAAGAAAGTGGGGAGGTGTATGTGCCGTTTTCCTTTTGACTTTTAAATTTATTTTCTTGAAACTGGTAATAATATCTATATTTCATAATGAGCAAAACAGTAAATGGGTTTTGTTGAAACCATATCTACTAAAGTACTACAATATTTTTAATATATATATTGAATCTAGAACATCATCAATAGAAACAGTATCATTTGAGCATAACTGATTACACCAAAAAAAAAGGATGAAGATACAATTAACTTGACCTTCTGTACACTTCTCTACATTTTCAAAATAACTTGAGTTCCTGTCCTTCTAGATTTTCTACCAGATGTAGGTAGCGATAATTCTCCATTTACTTCTGTTCTTAGCCTCTAAACCTGCTTCCCCCAACTCTTAAGAGCCTCTTTCTTGATTAGGATTATACCTTGCACTTTTGATTTTATCCTTTTGATAGAAAATTAATTATTTTTTGGATGTTCTCGCTTGTTCAGAGTTCCTCAAAATAAATTTGACCCACTGTTACTTTTTGTAAAGAACTTGACGAATAAATGATGAACTGATTTTGATATATATTTCTCCGTATCTGATTCCTCATCTACATCCTTCCTCTCTTCTTTTTCTTTATCTTCTCTCTCTAATATTGTCACAGCCCCAAACTCGAGGGGCACAACTGGCACCTAATGCCAAAACTTAGGCTTGAGCCGACTCGACTAAACCACTTACTAGTGGTGCATAGAAACCACATGCAATCAAGTATATCTCGGCTTAAAGATACGCCTTCGGTGGGCAAGGCCCTATCAACATAACCTATAATAAACTCTGCTAGTCCCAGCAATTCATATGGAACAAAAACTAAATCTGTGAGGGACGTTGAGGCCACCATGATATCTAGAAACATATAAACTGAACACACATACATATGCGATCAAGGCAACCGCTACGCTAAGAGAACAAAATAATATGGCCAATACAATGGACAACATACATCTATACAACCCAAAGTCTGCAAGCCTCTAAGAATAAGAAAACATGGTTGGATAGAGCCCCGGCCTACCCAAAAGATGTACGTAACAAATGACTAACAAACCTTTGGATTTGGCAACTTTGGAAGAAGTGCAGTTGACCAACCTGCTGGAACTCAGCAAGGCTACGGAGGAGGCATGTGTCCCTGTCTGTCAGGACCTGCAGGCAGAGTCCAGTGCCCCCAGGCTTGGTGCGTCAGTACGAAATAAGGTACCGAGAATGCAAGGCGAAATGATAACTGAGTAGGAATCATAAAGTGCTGAACGTAATCAAAGTGCTGAACGTAGTCAGATTAGAGAGTCAAGAATGACCTCAGCGTACGTACCTACTCATGAATCTAAACTGAACATGTATCATAAAGTACTGAATGTAAATACAGATAGGGGGGCCAAAGATAATTTGAGCGTTCTTACTGGCTTCTAAATCTATAAATAGAGGAATTTATATCATAAAGTACTGTAAATGCTCAGATAGAGAGTCTGAGGCTAGCAGGAACGTGCTTACCTACTCATAGCTTAAACCTGAAAACTACAGCTAAATCAATAGTCAACTTGACTGAGTGAGCTAACTGATCTCATCAAACACTGAATGTACTCGGGAAGGACAGTCGGGAACAAATAATAAAGCCAAACTGTTTCCTAACACAAATCGCACAACAATATGCAAACAATAACCTAATTGGCCCCCATAACCACGACAGGTACAAACAGAAAATAAGACCACCAACCCGGCCCCCCCATAAGCCCGTCAGGTGCACAATCAATCTATATATCCTATCAGTAATCCCCTGGTCCCCTAGGCGATTATTACACCTTGATTTCCCCTCAGGCACCTTAAACATAGCCCTGAAGGCAACTATCTTCCAATAGCCCTGTAGGCATCAACTAGCCCCGTAGGCATCACATAGCCCTCTTAGGCATTAACATAGCCCTCTTAGGCATTAACGTAGCCCCACAGGCATCATATAGCCCTGTAGGCATCAACATAGCCTCGTGGGCATCACATAGTCCTCTTATGCATCAACATCGCCTCGTAGGCATCACATAACCCTCTTAGGCGTCAACATAGCCTCGTAGGCATCACATAGCCCTCTTGGGTGATTATTATGGCCCGTGAGTGAACAAGCTTTATTATGGGATTGTTGGTATTAATATAGTTCAATAGCCCCTTAGATATCTGTATATCTGGATCTGAGTACAACAGGTTCCTGCATTTGCATCTAGCCCCGTAGGCAAACTCGGCCCGTAAGTTTCACTATACTTTTAATAGCCCTTTAGTCATTTTTTATATCTAAGTTGCTTGGAGTTTCCAAAAGTATTGCTGCACTGGTGTCGGATCCATAAAAAATGCACTATTTTTGAAGGATTTGACAAATATACAGTGTTATTTTTGAAGAGTACGAGCAACATAGCTTTAGTCCCAAAGGTACAAAGAGAATCCCTGCAATGTTAGTGTCCTCTGAGGCCAAAACAAGCTTATAAGCAGCATCCAGACGATAAAAACATTACAACAATAACAATTAATCACAGGCAATCTCAATACAATAAAACCATGATTCGCTAGGCCACTAAGTATGGAATAAAGTACTACTGAAAGATGTTATAACATGCTGCGGTAGCCAACTCAATTGTGTAAGGTTATCAGTCAAATAACGCTGACATATAGTCCATAACAAGCTTGCCCAAAGCAATCACAATACTCAAGTTGCCCTAAAGGTGAGTAAGATAAGCTTGAAGTGACCTATACAAGTAATCTAAATCGTGTCTAGCACGAGGTCGCTATCTATAGAGTTAAGAGTCCCGAAAAATAATAAATATATCTACTCTGGCAGCCAACACAATCAACCACTACGACTATAAATAGCTAATTGATAATATACTAGCCATAGAGCCTACGATCTGAAGTAGCCAATACATTTCATAGGTGACAAACTAACAAGTAACATAACTCAAAGAAACACGAACGGTCATATACAATATGCAACCGATAAGCAAGCCTAGGTCATGTCTAGAGCTCTACGAAGGAATAAGAGACTTAGCAAGGATGTAGTAATCTACAAGTCATTCACTGATAATAAGCTAGCCTTATCACACTATGAACTACAAAGGAACATGCCAAGAAGAATGATGGCCTTAATATACCTTTTTGATGCAATGATTGTTGATGTCGCTTAAAGCTCGATCGCCATCTGAATCATACGAGTGTGTATCAATGATGACTGCAAGTAATGTACCATGGCTAATCGATAACGTAACAATGTTGTACACGTGACCAGCCAATTCCAAAGAACAGTATGAATCCAATGACAACAATATGCTACACCCCCTCCCCCTCACCTCCCTCCTCCCTTTTTTTTTTTTTCAGATTTCCCATATAATCAAAAGAGGGGTAGTTTGGATTACCCTTTACCCTACACCAGCCCCCTTACATATAATATACCGAATGGTGGACCAAAAAAAAAAAAGAGAGAGAATCTGCAGCATTGCTTCTATGATTTTAGGAGCAGTGCCCGCCATGACCCTAACGAAAGTAAAAAGACAACATCTCGAAGGAGCTATGAGCTCCCGAGGCTGCTCCAGCTAACAACTTCCGCACGCAACTCCGGAGAGCAGCAAATCAATCCCCCCATTCCAACCTCCTTAAATAAAACATTTAAACATAACTAACAAGCTGTCCAACTTCCTATCACCGTCCCATGACTTGATAAATGACAAGAATCGATATGATATCTTAAGAATATTGATGGGGACATTAAAGGGGGAACTTTCTACACGAAAATGATACCAATACCTATTCTAGTAACCAGCCATAACACATCTACACTACTGAACCAAGGTGGAAATCTAATCAACCAAAAGAACAGGAAGCGCTAGGACAATCCGACAAAAGATATGAATTTTCACTGCCCTAAAATATTATTTGAGGCTATAAATCGATAAAATGTGGTTCTTACGTCGCTAAACATACTAGAAACTAGAAACACTGCCACAAACTCAACACATAGCTGCAATCTTGTTGGCACAACACCGAAGGAGATATGCCACGAATGATGAGGCAAACTATCCCAAAGGGACGATCTTGCGACGTAGAACAACTTCTGTTAAAACCCCGAGTTGAAAGAATCAACATCCATGGAGAATTTAAGGGCTTTCTCTCTGATTTTCTATGGTGGTTTCTGGACGAGTTTTCTGGATTTATAAAGATATAGATGAGCTTTTATAAAGCTCCACCGACCTAGTGGGACCCATCCCACGTTCCTTCTTGTGCAGTCCCACGAAAATACGAATATCTCTTTATTCTGAAGTCGTATGGACGAACAGTTTTATGCATTGGAGACTAGACTCGTAGACCTTCGTTTTGTTAGGTTGTGGGCCCCCTAATTCTTTATATTGGGAGAAAAACTCCGAGACATTTGACCCCCAAATTTCAAAGAATTTATTAAGTAATTTGCAATAACTTCTGTTGACTTTTATTTCGTAAGTTGTTGGACTTCAAAACTTTAACGTATTTTCATTGCGTGATTCAAGTGCCTCACAGAACATCCTTATCATATTAAGCACTCTTAGTCTTACCTCAAAGGTACGAGCTATTTAGACGTTTCAACAGGCGGGGTGTTACATCTGTTCTTATTTTTCTCTTCATTTCTTTCTTTCTCCACCACTAATTTTTTTATGGATAAAGTAGGTTTTATTATAATTTGAAAGTTTTCCGTATTTGACCATTACATAACCAAATGTAGAGAGAATCTGTAACATAAGATGATTCTTGACGGCTGACTCTCAATCTTCTATAAAAGTGGAACTCCATGGGTTGCACCAAACAGGAACTGGGAGTGAGAGGCTATTCCTGAGACATCATAGTCGTTCTCTATTCCATCAAAAGCTCTTCTTTTTCTCTTCTTTCATTCGACCACTGACATTTTTCTATCTGATTGTTCTCTTTTTCGTTTCTCTCAATTCTTTCCCTTGCCTTTATCCTTGTTCTGGTACTACGTCTATATGCGGCAAAGAAGGGGGGGAGTGGCAGAGGAGTTCAACAATTCCACAGAGGAGCATGCTAGCTTGAGGAACAAGGGGTACTTGACCAATGGAGTAGCAATTATGTCAGGATAGAAAGAGGGGGTGGGGTTAAATGCTAACTGGTGAAAATACTGCTTAGATATTCATCGAGGAGCCACAAACCCTCCGCTCAAAATACATTGGATGTCCTGGATTTAATGGAACTTCAGTGACTGCAGGAGTATACACAAAGATATTTCCCATGGTTTTGCTTCGTTTGTGAGATTGCAAAAATGCCATTGTCTTCTAAGTGATTGTATAAACTACCGAGTAATTGTTTACTTATCAAACAACTACTATTAGTTAACGCATTCGTATAGTACCTACTAATTGTATTTCGTAAGAAAGGTGAATCATATTGTGCTTTATGAAATATGTCTGTCACCGGGTTTAATGGGAATTTCAATGACCGAACGACTATATCCAGATCTAGAGATATTTCTTTTATGGTTTTGCTTTAGGTTGGTAGAACTGGAGAAAAATGCCTCATCTTCTAACTATTTGTGTAAACTACCTATCTGCATTTTTCTAATGAATATGAACAATGCTGTGCTTTGTCCATTTCTCATTTTTAATCTACCATACAACATACAGGTGGTCCCTTGGTGCAATCATGTATGAAATGCTCATTGGTTACCCTCCATTCTACTCAGATGATCCAATAACTACTTGTAGGAAGGTAGCACATTTCCTGCTTTTTTGACTTCCCTTAACTATATTTGTGTTTTCTTTGTTTGTTTAGAATAGTTCAGAGGTTCTATTTGAGCAGATTGGTCACTCTCTACTTTCATATTTAAAAACTCAAAATCAATCAAATGAGGGTCAAAGGTTGAAAGGTACAAGTTGCTGCCTAGCACAGGATTTTTTCTGAGTGAGGACCTAGTTTCTGTTTGACACATTAGTGGGGACAACTTGAACACCTTACATGACCTTTTTGCCTATTACTCACAGGCTCTGATTTTTCAATTTGATCCCGGTGAGATTAACTTATCTATTTGTGCTTTGAAGTCTTGAATAGAAGTATAGTGTTCAAAATGATATGCTTCCATCCATGTATTAAACTGAGTGTTATGCAGATATTGACTTTCTTTTTGCATGATTACCAGCTATAAGCCATGATTATGAGCCTGTTTTGGGAAAAAAACTTTTAATGCTGATGTGGAGACTGAGACCAACAAAAGTCATACTTCAAGTTTGACAATTGGTGGCTGAACACTGATGGCTTTGTTGACAGTGTTAGGAGTTGGTGGGCAACATTTGATTTTTCAGGAAAACCTGACTATATCTTAGCTTGTAAAATGAAAGCTTTGAAAGGTAAACTGAGGGAGTGGAGTAAAAGCAACCAAGGCAATCTGAACACTCTTGGACCAGGCACTGGAAGGCAAAATTTTAAGAGGAGGAAATGATGGAGAAGGCTTCCCTACTAATGAAGTGTGAAGATCTTCTGAAAAATGAAGACGTGGAATGGAGGCAAAGATCTAGGGCAATTTGGTTGAAGGAAGGAGACAGGAACACTAAGTTCTTCCACAAAACTGCTAATGCCGACAAAAGATGTCACAACATTGACCAATTAATGATCCAGGATGAATTGACATCAGAGCTACAGAGAATCAAGAATGAGATTTTGGAATTTTACTTAAAACTCTGTACTGAGACTGACGAGTGGAGACCTGTAAGCAACTTTGAGAATTGTCCAACAATAACTGAGGGAGAAAAGGAACTACTGCAGAGTAAATTTGAAGAACAAGAAGTTTTAAGTAGTTTGAAAATGTGTGCCAAGGATAAGGCACCAGGCCCCGATGGATAAACAATGGGGTTCTTTATCAAATGCTGGAGGTGCTCAAACAGGACATCATCGGGGTATTCCACAACTTCCATTCTTTCTTTGAAAGGAGTTTTAATACAACTTACATTGCCTTGATTCCCATGAAGAAACGAGCAAGGGAGTTAAGGAACTTCAGACTTATAACTCTCATAGGAAGCATTTAAAAGATTATCGCAGAAGTCCTGACAGAGAGACTGAAGAGGGTAATGTAAAAGCTGGTTGACTCCCAACAGATGGCACTTATAAAAGGAAGGCAAATAATGGATGCCATCATTATAGCCAATGAAGCAGTGGAATCAAGACAAACAAAAGAAGCCTGGTGTTCTTTGTAAGCTAGATATTGAGAAAGCTTATGATTATGTAAACTGGAATTTCTTACTAAACATGTTACAACAAATGGGCTTTGGATTGAAATGGTTCAAATTTTTTATTTCTACCTGCAGATTCTCGGATATCATTAATGGTTCCCCAGAACTTTTTTTCCCAGCCCAAGGAGGTCTCAAGAAGGGTGATCCCCTGTCCCCTTTTTTGTTCTTAATTGCCATGGAAGGATTAAACAACATGATCAAAACTGCCAATCTTAATGGGTGGATTAAGGGCTTTGAGGTAGTCATGAATGGTCATTCCAGTCAGGAGATTACACGTCTCCAATATGCTGACGACACGGTGATGCAGAGGAGGAAATGAGAATTGTTCTAGTCCTTTTTGAAGGATCTCTAGCCTGCATATTAAGTGGAGAAAGAGTCATCTTTTCCCAATTAATGAAGTAACAAACATGGAGGCTTTGGCAATGATTGTAGGGGGAAAAGTGGGGGCTCTACCTGCTACCTATCTCTTTTGGAGGGAGACTCACTCTGATTAATTAGTCCTAGATTCTATGCCTGTTTATATGATGTCCCTCTTTCCCATTCCAGTTGGAGTCACTCAAAGATTGGACAACATAAGAAGAAAGTTTTTGTGGCAGGGCAATAAACAGAAAAAGGCGTATCATCTGGTAAAGCGGGAAGATGTAATCCTTAGCGAGGCTAAGGTGGACTGGGGATTCAAAATTTGAAGAATCATAACAAAGCACTCAAATTAAAGTGGTTATGGAGATACTCTGAAGACCCTCAAAGTTTATGGAGCAAGGTGATCAAGCTACACATGAGGTGGAAGATAATTGGATGGCAAAGCCAGTTATTTCAGCTTATGGCGTTGCCTTTGGAGGTCTGTCAAGGTTCTATGGCCAGCACTTAAATGTAAAGTCTCTATCAGAGTACAAAATGGTTGCAAGACTTCATTCTGGAATGGTAACTGGTTGGGGAATGGAACCTTGAAGATCTTATTTGCTGATATTTTTTCCCTAGCTCAACATCAACAGAGATCGATAGCTGAAATGTGGTCCCCTCAAGGTTGGGATCTGACACATAGAAGAAGCATGAACTATGGGGAGGTCGACATAATGATAGAATTTTACAAGTAGCTGGAACTCAAAGTGGAGATGACACATTGAGATGGAAGGGAAATAATAATGGGAAGTTCAATGTTAATGTAACCTATAAAATGTTAAACCAGCCTAGAATGCAAGTCACCAACTGGCCCTGGAAACATATATGGAGGACTAATTTACCATATAAGGTTGCTTGTTTCTCATGGTTATTGGCAAAGCAAGCGATGCTCACATAGGAAAATTTAATCAAGAGAAAGTGGATTCTCTGTTCAAGATATTTCTTATGTGAAAAAGAGGCGGAAACATTTGTCCATTTATTTCTTCATAGCCTGGAGAATGCCTAGAAAGATTGCTGAAGCTGTCTTTAGTTGAGAAGCAGCTGGAGCAGGAGTAGCTGACAGAAAGCAGATGGGGAACCGTTCCTACTTGCGTATGGTGGACAATTTGGAGAGAAAGAAACTACTCTAGATGTTTTGATAACAGTAGCAACATAGAACAAAAGCTCACACTTAATTGCATTCTACTATTTTGTTTTGGTGCAATCAGGTCTACTCGGATGATACTATATCTATCCTAGACACTTTAGGTTCTTGTTGGTAGGCTTGGTTTGCTCTCTTTTGCTCACTTGTATGTATGGTTTCAGTACAACCCATGTACTGATTTGTGCTTAATACGTACAACTGTTACCTTCTAAAAAAAAAAGCAGTTGATCCACGAGGTCTTAGATTCAAATCCTACCGGAGGCAAAAACATTAGAATTATTTGGATCATTTTTCCAATGTATCTTAGCCTTTCTGCAAGCTTCAATTTAGAAAGCTGATTTTTTTTCCCATATGTTCAACCCTTGGTGGATAGAGTTGCTTCTACTTGTGCTGGTGGGAGGTAGCACACAACTCATGGAATTAGTTCGAGGTGCATGCAAGTTGTACTGGGCACTAATAAAAAAAGAAAATAAAAAGATGTAATATGGAAAAAAGTGTTAAAAATTGAGATTTTATAAACTTTTTACACTAGTAATAATTTGGACAAAGTTTGTTTGTAGGAAGAAGAACGAATTGTGTAAGTTGATGGGGAGAGTTTGGGTTTTATTTGGAAAGGAATTTTGGTAAATACAAACAAGGTTATAGACAAACAGTAAAAACTTTTTCCAAACCAAAAGTGCATATGAGCTATGTTGCTCGGATGTTGTTATGGGCAATTAGGGTGCAGATCCAGAAGTTGGATTCATCATTACCTAAATCTTATGATTTAAAGATATGGATAGAAGTATGAGCACTAGTATTATGTTACGACCAATAAATGTATATTATGACATGTAATAAGTAATATTTCGACAACTAATTGAAACTATTAAATTAAGGTTATTATACTTAATTCTTTGTAAGAACTTTATATTTTGTTCGTAAGTTATCTCGTATCGTAGCAAAGTGATCTAGTACTTAATATGACTGAAGCAAAAGATGAGGTAAGAGAAAATTTGGCTTGATTATTCCCTCTAGCTATTTGTTTTAAATAACTCTTTCTACATGTCCTATAACGAAAAGGAAATCATTACATAATTACAATGTAAGTGAATCAAGCTACATATTATATTTATACAGATTCTAGAATATCCACAAGGATTCTAGCAATCTCTCTCAAGCTGCTGGGTACAAATCATATGGACCAAACATAGGACATAGTATATAAATTTGTTCTAGGATCAACCAGTGACTTGTTGAATATGTCAGCAAGTTGATTGTTGGACCACACAAACTTTGTGACAATGTGTCCTGAGAGTAACTTCTCTGTGGTAAAATGGAAATCAATCTCTACGTGTTTGGTCCTCTCGTGGAACACTGGATTCAATGCAATGTGTATTGAAGCCCATTATCGCACAAAAGTTCCATTTCTCTCATCTCTCCAAATTTCAACTCTTTAGGTAGTTGCTTGATCCGTATAAGTTCACATGTAGCCACTACCATAGTCCGATATCCCGTTTCTATAATCGATATGGAAATCACATTTTTTTCTTACTTTTTCAAGACACCAAATTTCTCCCAACTGGAACACATTATCCGGAAGTGGAGAAGTGGTTGGCTATCGGAGGGTGTCCCTGCCCAGTTTGCATTTGTATATCCGATAATTTTTTTATGTCCTCAGTGTTGGTAAATTAGTCCTTTCTCTAGATTAGAATTTATGAGTCTAAGAATGAGAATAACTGCATTCTTATGACTGTCATAAGGACAATTCAAGAACTGACTTACAACATTAACCGCAGTTTCAGGTATATTCATAGTGTCAATGCAAGTTTTCCACCAACCTCCTATTATCCTATATTTTCCAGGATCACTAAGAGGCTCCCCTTGACACAGTAGGAGCTTAGCATTGGTACCCATCGGAGTATCAATAGGCCTACAATTTGTTATCCCTATCTTCTCAAGAATATCAAGAGCACACCTTCCTTAGTGAAATGGAAATTCATGATTTGAATTGAGCAACCTCAATGCCTAAGAAATACCTCAGTTGATTATGATCCTTAATATGAAAGTTTTGAAAGAGGTGATATTTTGACTTGTAATTCCCTCTTCATCACTACTTGTGATGACTATGTTTTCAATGTAAACCACCAAATACGTGCACTAATCTGGAGCATAGTGGCTATATAATGCATAATGATCAGCTTCACTTCAAACCATGCTAAATTTCTATATAGCACTGCTAAATTTGCTAAAGCATTCTCAAGGAGACTGCTTCAGGCCATAAAGAGATCATCATAATTTGCACACCACATTACTAGACTCCCTCTAAGGAACAACACCTGGTGGTCGCTCCATATTTACCTCATTTTCAAGATCACCAAGAAGAAAACCATTTTTAGTATTCAACGACAGGGGCGGAGCTAGGGTGCAGGGAGGGGTTTCACCACCCTCCCAGTCAGAAAATTTCACTGTATAGATAAGGTTAGATTTGATTTTAGCATACATATTATGTATGAACCCCCTCAACACAACTGATAACGTGGCTCAGTGGTCGAGGGGATTAAGAA
This sequence comes from Withania somnifera, assembly GCA_039654485.1. NCBI lineage: Eukaryota > Viridiplantae > Streptophyta > Magnoliopsida > Solanales > Solanaceae > Withania > Withania somnifera. Next base: position 8,166,745 of record JBDJHY010000106.1, on the reverse strand, counting down.
TTACCCTTAGGCTGCTGGTTCAATTCCGGCTGTAGGCACTACCTTTTTCTTTTACCCGTTTGAATGGATCCCGTACAGTTGGTAATTATTTTTACCTTTCAAACTAGTAAAGTTTTGTTATTTTTTGGTTAAAATTGTGGTATATGAATATCCTCCCAACCAGCTTTTTATTTTTTAATTGATTCTAAGATTTTATTTAAGTCCATTTCTTTTTTGTTATATATATTATGACTTCTTTTCTTTTGCCTTTTTTCTTCTAATGTTTTGCAATAGCTTTTTCATTTCATAAAAGAGAGTTATTTCAAAATGAATGTGCCATTGATTACTATATTGGTTTCATCTAATATACCATTAGTCTTATTTTTTAACGATACTTTAATCCGGAAAAATAGTTTTCTATTCTTGTACAAACTTTTTTTAAGTTTTATTCCCTTTTTACAAGAGAACTTCATTTTTTATACGTAAAATATTTTAAAAGGTAATTTTCTTCAATTCAAATTATAATAGGACAAGAAATCCCATTTCCTCACTCATTCATCAATTTTTTTTACTGTT
>JBDJHY010000106.1:8130465-8142710 GCA_039654485.1 Withania somnifera | reverse complement strand
AATATCTCAATTAGAACCATTATCGGGAAGAAACAAATACAGAACAGTAAATACTTTTGAGATTGTTTTATTGGACAGTTGTATGAGAACGTGTGTTCATGTTAACTGATTGTGGGTTGAATTTGTTGGATATTTAGTGAATGTGAATGATAAATTGATTGGAATATCATGCTAAGTGATTGTTTTCTCCCACATTGATAGTTTAGATGGAAAGGTGACATTTTATATATGAAAGTGCTCCTTGTAGGTTTGTAAATTATTGACAAACCTATATCCCGTGGTATAACCTTGCGTGTGTGCGTGCAAGGGGTGCTAGCTTGATGAGTGTGCGGACACGATTGTCGGACCGAAACATGGGGCTTGACCAATCTCACGTTTTGCTAATGGTTTAAAAAGAATCTTCACGTTATGAATCCTTTTTGTATTTTTGGATTCAATGAATGGCATGTCAAAAGTCATGAATGAATTCAGTGAATCCGGTTCAAGAGTTTCTTGAGTTAATTGGATATATGAAGTTTGACTAATGTGGTTGAATCTTCACGTTTTGCTACTGGGTAAAAATATTCTTCAAAATCCAAAGGCCTGATGAATCCTTTTTGTATTTTTGGATTCAATTAATGGCATGCCAAAAGTCATAAATGAATTCAGTGAACCTAGTTTAAGAGTTTCTTAAGTTAATTGGATACATGAAGTCTGACCAATGTGGTTGAATCTAAAGAGTTTTCAACCAAGTCTAAATGTCACATTCAACTATAAATACACATTTTTCTTCATCAAACAGTACACAAAATCTCTTTTGGTTATCATTCAATTTCTAAGTGTTCACAAATTCCTTTTCGTTTCACTAGTGAAGGTTCTTAAGTGCAAAACAAGATTACGTTTTCCGTTGTATCCTGGGAGACAAACGCTATTGAAAAAAAAAACCTCTACCACTATCCGTAAGGGAGCGAATCTATTTTAAGAAAATTGTATTGGACACTAGCCTCGCGCTTGTGTGCATATGGGGTGCAAATCTAAGGCTGTAGGAAATCCAAATTAGCTTGATCCATGTATGGACACGAATGCTGGACCGAAACATGGGGCCTGATCAACCTGATGTTTTGCTACTGGTTTAAAAAGAATCTTCAGAATCCAAGGGCCTGATGAATCCTTTTTGTATTTTTGGATTCAATGAATGGCATACCAAAAGTCATGAATGGATTCAGTGAATCCAGTTCAATAGTTTCTTCAGTTAATTGGATACATGAAGTCTAACTTTATGCACATTAATGTGGTTGAATCTGAAGAGTTTTCAATCAAGTCCAAAGGCCACATTTATTCTTCATCAAACAATACACAAAATCTCTTTTGGTTATCTTTCAATTTCTAAGTGTTCATTAAATTCCTTTTCGGTTCGTTAGTGAAGCTGTTTAAATGCAAAACAAGCTTCACGTTTTTCGTTATATCCTGGGGGGAAAACTTTATTGAAATAAAACTTCTAGCACTATCTGTAAGGGAGCGAATTTATTTTAAGTAAATTTGTTGAATATAAGCCTCACGTCTGTGCGCGCAGGAGGTGCGAATCCAAGGCTGTGTGAAAGTTAAATTAATCTGATCCGTGTGCGGATACGAATGTCGGACCGAAACATGGTGGCTGATGAACCTCACATTTTGCTACTGGTTTAAAAAGAATCTTCAGAATCCAAGGGTCTGATGAATCCTTTTTGTGTTTTTGAATTCAATGAGTGGCATTGCCAAAAGTCATGAATGAATTCAGTGAATCCAGTTCAAGAGTTTCTTGAGTTAATTGGATACAGAAAGTCTGACTTTATACACATTAATATGGTTGAATCTAAAGAGTTTTCAACTAAGTCCAAAGGTCACATTCAACTATAAATACCTAATTTTTCTTCATCAAACAGTACACAAAATCTCTTTTGGTTATCATTCAATTTCTAAGTGTTCATCAAATTCCTTTTCGGTTCGTTGGTAAAGTTGTTTAAATGCAAAACAAGCTTCACGTTTTCCGTTGTATCTTGGGAGACAAATGCTATTAAAAAAATCCTCTAGCACTATCCGTAAGGGAGTGAATCTATTTTAAAGAAATTGTGTTGAACATAAGTCTCGCGTGTGTGCGCGCAGGGGGTTCAAATCCAAGGCTGTGAGAAATCTAAATTAGCTTGATCCGTGTGCAAATACAAATACCAAACCGAAACGTGGGGCTTGATCAACTTCACGTTTTGCTACTGGTTTGAACAGAATCTTCAGAATCCAAGGGTCTGATGAATTCTTTTTGTATTTTTGGATTCAATGAATGGCATGCCAAAAGTCATGAATGAATTCAATGAATCCAGTTCAAGAGTTTCTTTAGTTAATTAGATGCATGAGGTCTGACTTTATGATACATTGATGTGGTTGAATCTGAAGAGTTTCAATCAAGTCCAAAGGTCACATTCAACTATAAATACTTAGTTTTTCTTCATCAAACAGTACACAAAATCACTTTTTGTTATCTTTCACTTTCTAAGTATTCATCAAATTCCTTTTCGGTTCGCTGATGAAACTGTTTAAGTGCAAAACAAGCTTCACGTTTTCTGTTGTATCCTGGGAAACAAACTCTATTGAAAAGAAAATCTCTAGCACTGTCCATAAGAGAGCAAATCTGTTTTAAGAAAATTGTGTTGAACACAAGTCTCGGAATTTCCTGTTCACTATTCTGTTTATTTTATTCTAACAGAATTTTGAACAGTTTTTAATTTTGATATAAACCAAATTCTTAGGCAAACACAACAGATTTTTCTCTTTTATGCAATAACTTTCTAATTAAAAAAAAAGATGTATTTAGTTAAAAATAAATATGGAATCGTTATATGTACACCTAAATTTGATTTATAAAAGACTTAAAAGAGTTAAAAACACATGTGCAGATTTAGTAACATAGTTGTTTCATAATCCGTTAATAATTATCAAAAGTTTTTAACATTAATTTTTTTTAACAAAATTAAAAGCCAGACAAAATGTGTGCTTAATAAATAAATAATATTAAAATTTTAAATTAAAAATAAAAAGTTTAGTTAAAATAAATATGGAAAGGTAATATGTAGACGTAAATTTGATTTATTAAAAAACTCAAACTTAAAGAGTTAAGAAAACATGCATAAATAATTACAGATTTATTAACATGGTTGTTTCACAATGTTTTAATAATTAACAACAGTTTGTTTAAATAATTGCAAACTTATTACCATTAAAGTTTTCGCTAAAAATATTAAAAAGCCAAAAAAAAGTGTGTTTAATAAATAAAGAAATATTAGAAGTTTAATAAAAAATAAATAATTTATTAAAAAACTCAACCTTAAAGAGTTAAAAACATAAGCATAAATAATTACAGATTTATAAAGGTAGTTGTTTCACAATTTTTTAATAATTAGCAACAGTTTGTTTAAATAATTACAAACTTATTACCATTAAAGTTTTCTTTAAAAAAATTTAAAAGAAAAAAAAATAATGAGTGTTTAACAAATACAGAATTATTAAAAATTTAAATTAAAAATAAATAATTTTAAATTAAAAATAAATATGCATCGTTATATGTAGATCTAAATTAGATTCTTAAAAAGAACTCAAACTTGAAAGTTAAAAATATATGCATAAAGAATTACAGATTTATTAACATAGTTGTTTCACAAATTTTTAATAATTATTAAAAGCCTGATTAAATAATTGCATACTTATTACCATTAAAGTTTTCTTTAACAAAATTAAAAAACCAAAGAAAATATGTATGTTTAAAAAATACAGAATTATTAAAATTTTAAATTAAAAATAAATATGGAATCGTTATATGTAGATCAAAATTTGATTTATTAAAAAACTCAAACTTAAAGATTTAAAAACATATGCATAAATAATTACAGATTTATAGTTGTTTTACAATTTTTTAATAATTATCAAAAGTTTTTTTAAAATTAGACAAACTTATTACCTTTAGAGTTTAAATTATTACAAACTTATTACCATTAGAGTTTTCTTTAACAAAATTAAAAAGCCAAAAAAATGTGTGTGTTTAAGAAATACAGAATTATTGAAAGTTTAAATTAAAAAAAAATAATTTTTAGTTAAAAATAAATATGGAATCGTAATATGTAAACCTAAATTTGATTTCAAGAAAACTCAAATCTAAAGAATTAAAAACATATGCATAAATAATTACAGGTTTATTAACATAGTTGTTTTAACAAAGTTTTATAATTCTCAAAAGTTTAAATAAATACAAACTTATTACATTAAAGTTTTGTTTGATAAAATTAAAGAGCCAAAAAATGTCTGTTTAATAAATATAGAATTATTAAAATTTTAAATTAAAAATAAATAATATAGTTAAAAATAAATATGGAATCGTTATATGTAGACCTAGATTTGATTATAAAAAAAAACTTAAAGAGTTAAAATCATATTCATAAATAATTTCAAATTTATTAACACAATTGTTTCACAATTTTTTTAATAATTATCAAAAGTTTGTTTAAATAATTACAAACTTATTACCATTACAGTTTTCTTTAGAAAAATTAAAAATACAAAAAAATGTGTATTTAGTAAATACAGAATTATTAAAATTTTAAATTAAAATAAATAATTTAGTTAGAAATAAATATGGAATCATTATATGGAGACCTAAATTTGATTTATAGAAAAAACTAAAACTTAAAGAGTTAAAATCAAATGCATAATTAATTAAAGATTTATTAACACAGTTGTTTCACAACATTTTAATAATTATCAAAAAAAATTTAAAATTATTACAACGTATTACCATTAAAGTTTTCTTTAACAAAAATAAAAATCCAAAAATAAAATATATATTTAATAAATACAGAATTATTAAAATTAAAAATTAAAAATAAATATGGAATCGTTATATGTAGACCTAATTTTGATTTATTAAAAAACTCTAACTTAAATAGTTAAAAACATTTGCATAAATAATTACAGATTTATTAACATTGTTGTTTCACAATTTTTTAATAATTATCAAAAGTTTGTTTAATAATTACAAACTTCTTACCATTAAAGTTTTCTTTAACAAAATTAAAAAGCCAAAAAAATGTGTTTAAAAAATACAGAATTATTAAAATTTTAAACTAAAAATAAATAATTTAGCTAAGAAATAGACCCAAGAGTCGGTGATGGTAAAACTTCCTTTTATCAATTTTGATTCGCCTATAAATTTTGAAACTATGTACCTAGCTAAACCGGATAGCCGGCTTAATAAATACAGAATTATTAAAAATTTAAATTCAAAATAAATAATTCAGTTGAAAATAAATATGGAATCGTTATATGTAGACCTAAATTGATTTAAAAAAAAAAACTCAAACTTAAAGAGTTAAAAACATATGCATAAATAATTACAGATTTATTAACGTAGTTGTTTCACCATTTTTTAATAAAGTTTGTTAAATAAATACAAACTTACTACGATCAAAATTTTCTTGCCAAAAAAAAAATGTGCGTTTAAAAAATTACAGAATTATTATAAGTTTAAATTAAAAAATAATAGTAACTTGTAACTAACAATTATTACCTAATCTAATAAAATGTTACACATGAAATCATTCAAGGCTTCCACTTCGGCGTGATACTTTCTTGTTATTAATTATATAAATAAAATATAGATAGTACAAGTACATTTGAACCTTTACCCTAAAAATAAAAGAAATATGATGTGAAGTCAATTCTTTCCTTTTTCGTCTATAGACAACAGAGATAAGAGACGCCATTAAGACAAACTAATTCAACGTTCAGGTCTCATATCAAAAACTCCAAACAGAAAAGTTAACCCTTGCCCACTTCACTAACAAAGAAATCACACAACTGTACCTCCAAAATAATCTTAGCAACAGCACTAAGGTTTTAAACTCACGTAATCCCTTATACTGGGTGTTGTACCCCTGTGAACCAAAATTTGCACACACAATAAGTACAAGACACAACAGACCATAAAATATAAAACTGCACTCAACATAAGACCCAAATAAAAATCCAAACCATCCCAACAAGAAACATTGCTTATATCTATAGGATCAGACAGAAACAACGAATGCTATAAACCATTCAAAAAAGAAAACTCTGATGACGAATCATGCAAACATGTTAATTCCTCTCATCAGCACTCTCTTCCTTCTTATCTTCTTTTTCCTCAGTAGGTGAAGGGACATCTTTGTCTTCAGGCTTGTCATTTTTATCTTTGCTTTCAACACTAAGCTTTTCAATAAGTTCAGTAGCAGCAGCAGCAGCGGCTTCTTCACTTTCTCCAGATTTCGTCTGCTGAGATTCAGCAATTTCCTCAACCTTCTCCTTGAAAGTTTTGCAACCTGTAGGACAAGATAAAAACAAAGTTATAATCAAGTTTTGAAACACAGAGATAACATTAAGAACTGCTCCAGTTGTCTCATAAAATTCAGTTATACAAATCTGGAGTAATCCCAACCACATGCCAAATGTTAATTTAACACGACTTTCAGGATTACAGCCCATGCAAGAAATGTCAAGTTTAATGAATGTATCCAAGGTGGTTCTGAGACATTAATCAGTAATGACACTGTAAATTAAACTCAAAAATTACAATTTACAAGTAAAGAACATATCAAGGAAATTCATTTCAGATACCCACAAAAGGAAAGATTGGTGATTATTGAATGTTGCATTGACATAATCCACTTTCCAAGAGACTTCAGCCATTTTCACCGAAAATTAGCTAGACAACTCCTGAAGAAGCACTGGCAAGAGTGCAATACATGGATGTATCGAGTGTCTGCCGCTTTAAATAGGCTAATTACCATAATTCAACAAATCATAATCAATAACCTAACCTGCATTAAACACCAATTACAAACACCATTCATTCGTATGGCTGGACTTGGCGATATGAATACTCTATATCAATTTCATTTTGTTTGGAACCATATTATTTCAATACTAAATGATGTGTTTAATACAAATTAGGGCACTCTGAACTACTCGTCCCAACACCAACACCAACACCAACAAAAGAGATCGCATGTAATTTAGCTAGTGATGCAATCAGTGCATGTGTTGGAATTTATTTCATTTTTCATCTAGCACTTGATAAATCACGTGGTAAATAACATCCAAAAGATGCATAAACAGATTACTCACTCTCAATTGAAGCAAAACGAATGCAAAAAGTTTCCTCTTTTAGTTCCCCATCAGCAAAATCAGCAGCATGCCACACACAAGACTTCTCATTTCCAGCATGTTCTTGAATCAACATAGTAGGAAGGACTACACACAAGATGTTAACAAACAACAGTTTAGAATGCATATAACCACAAATACACAACCAAAACATAGAAAACCAAAAAGGGAGATCAAAAAAATTAGAGAGCAACGATCCTGACCCAAGTGGTTAGCACAGATTTTCAGTGTCTTGGATTGTCTCATCACAAGCCTAACCTTTCCAGTTTCCTTGTGCTTGAGAAGCTTCACAATCCCAACACCTCTCTCTTTCCATTGATTTCCTTCCTTATCAAATCGGTATAACTTTGACTTACTACAAAAAAAAAAAAAAAAAACCAGGATTACAACCACAGACAATGAACATCCCTTTTTTTGCTGCCAAAATTTTTATGAATAACAAATTAATTTTTCATCTCATTGACCATAGCGCAATCAGATGGATTTAAAAGAGATGCACAATAAGCAGATTTCTTTTGCGTATCTAAATTATACTCCCTCCATTACAAAATACTAGTCACAATTTCCTTTGGGAGGGAAAAAAAAAAGACATGAACTTTGACCTAACATTTTGAAATGTATATTTGCATATTGTACTTTATAGTAATCTCCATATTTGAATATCACTCTCCATACAATTTTTGAATATCTAAATTAATGTTAAATAAATCGAATGTAATTTAGATTTAAAAATGACAACTATATAGGAATGCGGGATGAAAACTTTGGAATTGAGACATAGCTTATAGATCGACGGCCAACATTCTGAAATAAGAATTTAGATAGTTTTTATACATGTACAGATTATTTTTAAAAATACTATTTTCGAAATAGACATTAGAGTTTTTTACTACCGCCAGATCAAGCAGTGAATCTTAGTTGATCTGTTAAAAGTAAAAACTATTAGAGCATATAGATGTGTAATGCGGTCAGGAAAAAATTAAAGTTTTTACTATGAAAAAATAAAGTACAATATTACTGTTTAAGGGAAAGACAAGTATAACTAACAGATCAAGGAGAACATCTTCATTTTCTTCACCAGTGGACACAGCAACTTCTTGTAGCCTAACAATGGGAGCAACTTGTGCACCAGTGTCTTCATCTTCACCAGTTGGATTTTCTTCTACTTCTTCCTCTTCTTCTTTCTTCTCCAACTTAGGATCTCTAGTGCTTGCCATCAGGATAGATTTTTGGGTTGTGGAAAGATGTACGGCGGATTTCAATGGAACAAGTACAAGGGAGGAAGTAGGGTTTTAGAATAGTGTGAGATTTGACAACTTGCCTCTTTCTTTTTGCTTTTCCCGGAAGGAATTTGTATTGTTAGTCCCTATGTTAAATTGACTATGAATGTTCCCCTTCCACTTCTTCTATTGTTAGCTTTGTATTTAAACTATATTTTAAGAAAAATCACCTTTTATTTACCATACATAAAGATACTATCTTTTTTATTTACAAAACAAACAATTTAAATAAAATATACTTTTTTACTAAAAGGGGCTAAATTTTGGGATTCGGTGATTTTGGCCTGTAGATAGGTAGGCTATTTTTTAGTATTTTTCCTACTCCTACATTAATTAAATACCATATAGCATCCACAATTATTTATGCATATTGACTACAAGCCAACACACAAATTCAATTACCAGAATACCATAGTACCATAATGTATACCAAATGTGCACCATAATGTAACCAAAAACTATACTAATTGAATACAACCGAATAAATTCAACCCTAAATTATGTATCTTAATTTATACCGCTATCCTTACTAACACCATAAATTATACCATACGGATACCACAATACATCTACAATTTGTAGATATAGTGCATAAAAAAATATTTTCATAACTAATACAAATATTATCAAAATAAGCATTACTAAAACAACATATTTTATATTATTTTTATATATTCTACCAAATATCCCATTAATACATGTATATCTTTACACCTACACACTTAAAAACTACTATTCACATTCTTGTTAACTAAGAGGTGCAAATTAAAACTACTTTCTCTAATATGCTAAATGTATGCATATAATTCACGTTAAAGAGGTTTTAGCGGATGGACCATTTTTCAACTTAACATTTGATCTCCTAAAGAAAATTAATTATCTATATTACGTTGTTTAAGTGCGAATTTTAGGTATGCCAAGGGTATTTTTTTCTTTTTTGGCATGATCTCTTGAGTTCTATGATTGTCGGTATAAAGTATTTCGAAGAATTAGTCATTAGATATCTTTAAATATTGGTATTACTTTTTGTCAAAACCTCACATCCATAATTTTTCAACTCAACATTTGATCTCATAAAGAAAATTAATTATCTACATTACGTTGTTTAAATGCGAATTTTAGGTATGCTAGGGCTATTTCTTTCTTTTTTGGCATGATTTCTTGAGTTCTATGATTCTCGGTATAAAATATTTCGAAGAATTAGTCATTAGATATCTCTAAATATTGGTATTACTTTTGTCAAAACCTCACATCCATAATTGATGTATTGTTCTTGTTTAAGAATTCATAGCCAGTGATATCGATTCCGTATCAAGTTAAAAGTAAGTGGTAGTGTTTATATGGTTGGAATTATTGAATTATCATGATTTCTTAGTTGATCGTGATAATATGATTGGGGTACATAGTGGATACGGTGACATATGGGTTACTTATAGAGTGATTATTTTGTACATATATGTTCCTTCTTTACTTGCATATATTTAGATACATGGTGGTCTTGTCGGCTTGCATAACGATTTACTTACATATAGATATCTAGGTGGTTTTGTCTGCACATATAGAGATTTGCATAAATATAGACATCTTGGTGGTCTTGTAAGCCTACATAGTGATTTGCATACGTATAGATATTTGGTGTCGTGTCAGTTTGTGTAACGAATTGCATACATATAGATATCTTGGTCATCTTGTTGACCCATATAGTGATTTGTATACAAATGTTATGAATTGCTTATTACTTAAGATCGTCGTTCAGATAGTAGGTTGTATTGAGGTTTATGGTGAGTTATGTAGCTCAAAGTCATCTATTATTAATACATAGAGGATGATGGTAAATCGTAGGTCTAGAGCTGGGTAATGGTCTTGTTATGATTGTTGTGTATTCACATATTTGTTGCATACTGTGATTTATATTATATTTAGGTCTTTGCAAAAAACTGTAAGGCTATGACTATTTTTGGTAAGGTTGTCGAGTCTGTTGCTTTGGAAACACCTGTAAGGTTGTGACTGTTTTTAGAAAGGTCGCATTGGTGTTTTTCTAGCTTGTACGGTTGTGCATATTTTCAACTGGGGAGCTTGTGTTCTTCTTTATCTTATAAGGCCGTGATTATTTTCAATAGGGTTTTATGTATATGGCCCGCGATTCGGTCCATGATCTCGAGGATGGAGAAGAACAAAATTGAAAACGAAAATGAAGGACATACGAAATTCAATATGAAATCATACCATAATTGAATTTCTAACTCAATCAATACGAGACATCCAATTGCTTCACTCACAAATGAAAAATTCAAACGATCGATCAAGAAAAACCCTCTACGAGCAATTAAGGATTGACCCACCTTAATCCGCTCAACTATAATTACGTGATCACCAAAGGAAATTCTAAAGTGTTAATTAGAATCTAAGCTAAACTGTTTACACTCCAAAATAAAGAATAAAAATTAGAAAAATGTTGTTCATCCAAAGTAAACTACTTAACATTTGAAAGACCAACTATATATATAGGGGTCCAAGTTTCAGTTATTATATTTAGGCCCAAAAGTGATAATCCAAGGTCCTCAAACTTTGGGTCCCTTCATATAGGTTCTTAAAGTCTTCCAAAGCTTCTAAAATGATTCTTTCAAGCTTTTCTTTAGCAGTATGCTTTATGGTGGCTTGAATATCTCCAATTCCTTGGAGATTTCTCTTCCTGTATCAAGTCTCTAAACACTATAAATCATGTCATGCGGCTCTTCAATGGCCTCCAACACATTCTTATGCTTGAACAAAACTTGGATTTGCTGGAGGTCTCAAGCTTGGCTCCTAGTAAAAGGCCTTGATGGTATAATGGTTTCCTGGGCATTATCATCCTCCCCTTCTTGAAAAGGATTCATCCTCAAATCCAAATCATTCTCATCTTCATTATCATTTACAACATATGAAGATAAATCATTAATATTAAAAATATTATATACATTATACTCACCCGATAGGTCCACTTTGTAAGCATTATTATTAATTCTCTCAAGCACTTGGAATGGTCTTGGATAAACCCATCAGATAAACTCTATGCCGCGAGGTTAAAGTGGACACATTAGCCCCATGCCACTGCCCAAAAGGAGTGTACATATCTTAAGACATCACCTTGGCCTTGGATTGTTTACAAATGAGACATTGGTCACAAAGCCTCTCCAGTTATGCTTCATCTTGGGCTAATAGAATTGCTCTTTGAGGAGAGCAAGAGTTTTGTCTCTTCCAAAATGTCTCATCAAACCACCACAATGAGCTTTGGTGGTTAGTATTCCTCTCCATGAACTCATGGAAACACATATTCTACAATCCTTGAATAGGAACCTATCAACCAGTTGAAATCTATCAACTCGGCAACCTTGGTCAATGTTGCGTCCAAACGCACACGCAAGTGTACGCGATCGTACAAGTAATATAGTGGCTCTTGCTAGCTGGATTGTCGAACCCTCAGGGACTTGTATTTACTTGATTCTCTTAATAAAGTTATGAAAGGATTTAGGTCCAAAGTATTTATGGAGATTCTTAGGGAGTATACTAAAGTAATTTGTAATATAAACTAGAAAGTATGCTGTAAATTATGATTAAAGAACTTCAAGATTTGTAAGGGTTCTAGGGCTATGGAATTACTCACACACACAGATCTGAACTTTAATTAAGTAAAGCAATTTTTCCATTAATTGTTGAGTTAGGGGTTATTGATATGACTAAGGATGGATCATCCATTAGCCACCTAATTAATCAAGTAACAACTAC
>JBDJHY010000106.1:8118585-8130365 GCA_039654485.1 Withania somnifera | reverse complement strand
AGTTTTCCATTTTTCTTGGAAAATTATTCATTTGAACATGTTTTCCAATTTTCTAATTTTCTCAGAAAAGTTTTCCATGAGAAAAGTTTTTCAGAAAAATGGAAAACTTTTTCATTACTGAGCCCCTTACATACTCATTTGTATTAAAATTATAATAATTCTTTCCTTCCAGAAAATAGATCTCGAACTGTTTTTACCCTATTTCCTTTAGAAAACTATATTATATGAAATTATTAGAAAGTAAAAGAAAAGAAAAAAGAAACGAAGATGATGAGATAGATAGTCCTTTAATTAGTGATCACATTGAACTGTTACATTGTTTAAGCAGCCCATTTTTTCTGTTGGTATTTTCCGTGGTTGATGCTTTCTCCCTTGTCTTCCAAGTATTGGACAGTGTTATTACTCTTCAAGTGAAGCTGAGGTGTGAAGAAAAAGATTGTTTGGGAACAAAGAAAAGAAGAGAAGGATTAGTTAGTAGTTCTTGTACTATTTCCATCTCCCTTTATTACATTTTGTTGGGTTACATGGTTGTTTGAAAAAGACACTTGATTTTTCAAAGGGAGGTTGCCTCAGATCCAAGGTACTCAAGTTTTACGTGACAAAGGGTACCATATTTCTCAGGGTTTCTTGTTATTCTTGCAACTTTTGGCTTAGGTTCTTATGGGAGGGAACGGATATGGAGCTTCCTTCTTGCCTATTTCACATGACCTTTTTTTTTTTTTTTTCCTTTTACCTCCCTTTCTTGTTTTAAGGAGCAATTTATGAAAGCTGTATCTGGGTTTTGACTGGATTTTGGGAGAAACTAGAACAATTTAAATGAAGTGCAGGCAGACAAATCTTACCTTTTTAGGTGAATTTTCCACCAAAAAGGTAGTTATTGGTGTTTTTACTTTTTTGTTACCAGATCTAAGTACAAAATTGAATCAGAAGTTAATTTAACTTAAAGATAGATCTTTCTAGGCATGGCAAATGGCGTGGTGCAGGTCATGAGAAGATCATTATTGATACAAAGGAAAAGTGATCTATTAGTTTGACAATGACAGTCTGTGTAATGTTACTAGATAGTGATTTTGATGGACGAGATGTTCTTGGCGGTTGCTCTGCCATTTGGATTAGGTAATTTGATCTGTCACAACCAAAGTATAGCAACTCAAATGGATGACTCTAGGCTTAATTCAATGGGTGACGATGCTATAAGTTTGTATCCTGAAGCTTCTGCACCTAGAACAAGTTCTGCGGATTCTGGCTGTGATGATTGCAACTCTGCTGATTCAGAGAAAGACCTCACTGTTACTGTACCTGAAGAAAGTAGGAACGAAGGCCCTCCATTGCTGCAACATACGATATCTGAAAATGAAAGCAACTGGATTACTGTTATCAGGGAAAGCGAGGATGACGAGATCTTATCATTGGATGGTGATCAAATTCTTGATGGCTCCTGTTCCTTGTCTGTGGTGAGTGATTCCAGTAGTTTATGTGCTGATGATTTTATAAGTTTTGAGATAGCATCTGACATAGAAGGTCAGAATTTGGTAGATGCTGAGAAAAGCATTTGCAATGTCAAACTTATAGCTAAGGCTGGAGATCTGCTAGATTCTGTTGGTCTGGAGGCAGCAAGCAGGCCTCTGGCAGTTGCCGAAAAACTTGATGAGCAAATTACCCTTGTTTCCAGCTCAAAATCATCTGAAGTTGTTGTTCAGCTACCCTTAAATAAAGGGTTAAGTGCAGCTGGTGGCCGCAGTATTTTTAAAGTGGAGTATATACCCCTCTGGGGATCTACATCTGTGTGTGGAAGGAGATCAGAAATGGAAGATGCCCTTGCAACTGTTCCTAGGTTCTTGAAAATTCCTCTACAGATGCTAATGGGCAATCGTGTGCCTGATGGAATGACTAGGTGTTTAAGTCATTTGACAGCTCATTTCTTTGGAGTTTTTGATGGCCATGGTGGCTCTCAGGTATCTCCCTCTTTTTGCTTACACTGTTACAAGCCTCATAGGTTTGCATGCCTCTTCACTGATACCACAGTACATATATAATTGATACAAAATTGGAAATTCTATTTCCAGGTGGCAAATTACTGCCGAGATCGAATTCACGCTGTATTGGCTGAGGAGTTGGAAACCATTATGGAGAATCTCAATGATGAAAGTATTAGGCAAAATTGCCAGGACCAATGGAAAACTGCATTTTCCAACTGTTTTCTCAAGATTGATGGTGAGATTGGAGGGGCAGGAAATCATGAGATTGTTGCCCCAGAAACGGTAGGCTCCACGGCTGTTGTCGCTATTGTTTGTTCATCACATATAATAGTAGCAAATTGTGGTGATTCTAGGGCTGTTCTGTGCCGTGGGAAAGAACCCATGCCATTGTCAGTGGATCACAAAGTAAGTGAAACAATTGTTCTAATAGGACTTTAATTACTTGTTGCCTATTTGAAAAAAAAATTATGACTTCAATTACATGTGATATCACTGACTGATCCTCGTGTCAATTTTCCTTTATCTTCTCTTTATTAGCCAAATCGAGAAGATGAATATTCAAGGATTGAAGCTGCTGGAGGGAAGGTTATTCAGTGGAATGGGCATCGTGTTTTTGGCGTTCTTGCAATGTCTAGGTCTATTGGTAGGTTTCTCCCATCTACCCTGCTATCTAGCATTTGTAAATCATGGCTGAGGTATCCGTCTTTACTTAACGTTATTGGTTCTATCAAAAATGTTATGATCATTTGCATCCTTGTCTTCCTGTCCCGTCAGGTGCGGAGCTACTAGGTATTGTTACAGGTTTCCTCATAGAATAGTTTGCTTTATATATCAACTAGCTGGTGTTCTTAGAATATATCCACTTTGATTGTGTTTAACCTGAGCATACCTAAATTTGATAATGATATTGCTCATGACTTAAAGTTTTGGCACTTCCACAGCATCCTCCCTAGTATAACTGATATCAGCAATTCACGTCATAGTGGTAGTTGGGGACAACAGTTACTGGGTAATCCACACTGGTAGAACAAACAGACAAGATGACCATCGTATCAAAATAAAGAGTTGGGCTTGATCATCAGTGCTAGTCTTTTAACTCATCTGATATGGTATATCAATCCATTCTATAGTATTATGGCCTTAGGTTCATACTACCCAGGTTGTTAGGTACCATAGTCTGCTCTTGAGAGGATCTGCGGTGCTAAAAGAAATATGATTGTGTCCAATTACTGTTTCTCATATTCCTGTGGCAGATAAGGACGACAACCCTCATATAGAAGTTGAGCAATGGCTTCATGATGTAGCCCCAATCATATACTGATTCTGAAGTGCTCAGACTTGTTACAACTTGCAAGAGAAAATTTGGTACTTATCTTGAACTTTAGTGTTTTATCATACTCAACTATACATAGAGAAGCTTATAGTGTGCTTAGGAACCCAGTGCAGACCCTTCTCTTTTCTTGATCTTGATGGTGTTTTGAAGAGTTTTCTGCAACAGAGTATAGGCATGCTGGTATCTGTCTAAGTAATTGCTAGTCTTGGGAAGAAAACTTTGTTTGGGACCTAAAATTAGGAGAGTACAGAATAGGTGTATCTTGCCGTTCAAGTAACATAAAAACAAGTTAGTGTCATGGCTATTAGAATAAGCACCCATACACTATTTTCTTCCTCAGACAACTGGTATAGTGTAGTGCTTTTCTCCTTCCTCCAATAAGAGAATACAGTGTGCCATTCCTTGTAGTTGCCAAAATGAAGATGGAAATTCTTATAGTTCCTTCCATCTTTTACTTGTGTTTTTCTTGTTTTTCATTCAGACACATGGATTGACGATTTGTGAATAAATTGGTTTGTAGGGTAGTTTTAATTTCAATTGTTTATCATGGTTTCAACTTGTGAAGAATGTGTACGTTATTATTTGGGACTTGGGATAAGTCATAAGTTACCCCTTAAAGTTGCACAGAAAATTCATCTATACACAGATGCTTTATGGGCTACCTATTAGTTTTTCCGATTTTTCCTTTTGTTTCAAGGCCCCATCGACGAAAGAACAAATCGGAAAAACCCCTATTGATGTTCGAAGTGTTTTTGTTATCCCCTTGAAAAGGCAAAACCAATCTTTAGGTGAGCACTGTTTTCCACACGCTGCCATGTCAGAGTCAAGTCAGATTCCAAATATTTTTAGTTTTCTCACATATTTTTTTTCCTTTTTCGTCTTTTATTTGTTCTTATTAATCTCCCAAGTTAATGGAAACGCGGACAAGATCGTGATGCTTTTAACAAAAATAATACCAAGAGAAAGATTAATGAGTGAAATGAATGAAATAAGTTAAAAGGTGATAAAAAAAGATGGAGGTTTTGCCCGGATTTTTTTTTTCCTTGGGGCAAGTATTTGTGGAAGCACAATTCAATTAGAGAAAAAAATCAGCTTTTTCAGAAGGATTGAACAAGTAATGTGTGTTCTTAGATCCCTATCATCCATTTTCTTTCCCCTCTTTTCTCCTATATATCTGTTGGGTTGTCTTTAGAATGGACATCAAAGGTATTGAGTATGAGAAAGAAATCTTTTTGGGTTTACTTTGAAGCCTTCATCTTTAATATTCTAGGAAATACATAAGGTAAAGAACATGAAGGTGAGAAGAAGATCTAGAGACAGAAGAGGGACCGGAAAAATTTCCGACGAATTGAATATTCTGTCAGCCATGCTGTTGAAGATTTTCATGGCTGGGTTAAAACAATACAGAGAGAAACATGTGAAAGAAAAGAAAAATAAAAAGAAGATGGGCCCACAAAGAAGTAAAATAAGTGTAGTCAAATAAATCACCAATTAGAAATGCCATGCAATTTAACTCTTTTTAATATTTATTATGCTTCTCATGCATATGTAGGAGAATGGAATTACTTTCTCTGCCAGGTCACCTCTTAGGGGGGTTAGTAGTTCCACATCAAAACAAGAATAGGAGGGCTAAGCAGTCGCCCGTTAAGTGTTAGTGTGTAAATGACCTTCTCGTGCAACTTTATGGTGTCATTTATTACCTTTCTCTTATTATTTTGAGTAATGTTATTGTTGAAAATCTAAAGGATTACTGAAGTTACATTTTAGAATGTGTCTCGATTCATAGAACATAAGTAGGAGAACATAACAGAATATTTCCAATATTCTTTTCTTGATTTTACTTGTATCAATTTCCGGTGACCATTTCTATGGTACCATTTGTCCTTTCTCCTGACTTTTACATTTCTCAATGATTGTTCTGGTGGTATTAGTCTTTTTTGGTGATTTTCCTGGACATTATGTAGGCAGCACGCATGTATCACATTAATTGAATAACGACATAACTGTTCCATGACATATCACTCTCCATTCTATGACACATAGCCATTCAGCGACGTTTTCCTTAAGTGGCACATCTCTTTTACTAGCAACATTTTTGTGTCAGCGATGTTGCTGTCCAGCATGTTCTCCAATCAACATAGCATCATTATGTAACAACACGTGTTTAGTTAGTGTTGCGTCAGCCTCACATCATTGTCTAGCGTCACATCACTTTCCAGTTTCGATTACAAATTCTAGTTGTTTCACCACGTTCAATATAAGGGGCATATTGAATGTCAAATTGACTTACGGAATTATGATTTGGAATGTGCATTCTGGATATCTCTACACTCATTGAATAGTAAGTGATTTTTGGAGTCTGCCTCATAATATTTTCTAGAAATCGTGAAATATTCTGTATTTAATTGTAACGTGTAGAGAATAGTTACTCACCGTATTGTAAGTGAAAAAAGACAGTGAGTCAATCTTATACATTAATCACCAGCATAATCAAAAAGTTCCCTCTCTTCTCTACTCTATTTCACATTAACCAACACTGGTTCCGTGTTTGAGATCAGAAGTGGTGTCATAAGGTATAGGAGGAGGAGGTTTAAACATATGATGAGGCATAAATACTGGTTTAACTAGCTATTTAAATGAAGCTCTCCTTTAATATTATCTCAAAAAAAAAAAGGAACTTTTGTGCCCTTCCATCAGCAATCCTTGTGGCTAGTGCTGGCAAAGGACAGGTTGAAACAGGTTAGACAAAAATAGGTAACACATCCGACCTGCCTGTATTTATTATGGATAAATTATGGTATAGTGATAGATACCCATATTTCTATCCACTAGTTTTTGAATACGCACGCTGTGCGTGTACCCATGTATGTCGATACACTATTTTTGATTGTCACACACACGCGCGCGCGCACACACACACACACACACACACATATATATATATATATTAGATTAATGTGTTTGATTATAAATAGAAATGAAGAAATAAGTGTAGTTTCTCCTGAAGATGACTTGTTAAAAAAGAGATTTTTCAATGCTGAAGTTTTCGATTGCCTTATTGTGATTTCTGACTTTGCCTAAGTATCTGATTGTTTTCTTTCGTGGGATTAATTATAAAAATATACCGTCTTTAAAAAATCTAAATGATAATGTTATTATAATATCACTTTATCTTCTCTGAAATTAGATGTAATTGTCGAATATCCTTTATTAAGTATTCCAGAATTTGATATTGAATTAGAAAGTAATGGTGGATAATGGTGAAAATTGATCTTTAATTGTATTTATTAGAAAATATATTTAATTATGTTTTGTACATAAAATGTTACTCATAAAGTAGTAGTTTAATTGAATGTTATAAGAAATCCATTCAACTTTACACAAGTATTTTTATGATAATATGATGGTATACCAAATATATGTATAACTATGAATGTGCAATCAATGGTTCGAATTTCCCTTGCTATATGGATAAACTTCAGCTTCACATAACTTAATTGAAGATAATATTTTATTAAAATAATTTCACCCTCTATGCTTTATTCCAATTTTGCAAAAAAAATACAACATACTAGTATATTCCCACATAGTGGGGTCTGGGGATGGTAGAAAGTATGCAGTTCATATCAAACCTAAAAGTCAGGTAGAGACACTGTTTCGGGAAGACCCTCGGCCCAAGACAATAATATACTGACAGGGAGTAATGAGCAAAAAATACCAAGATAACAACAAATGTAACACTATCAACAAATAATATTATATTCAAGCTACAAGAAACCGCAAATCACCTCTAACTCTTCCTATCTAGGGTCACTACGCGTAGGTACTATGACTCCTAAGTGCCAAATACAGACAAAGAAAATCTATCTACTAACAAAGACTAAACCCAACCCGCTAACCTTCTACCCTAATATTCGTCCACACCACCTTCCTATCTAAGGTCATGTTCTCGGTAAGCTGTAACTTTTTCAAGTTATGCGATGTCAACTCTCTCTAATATTTTTTCGGTTTACCTCTTGAAACCATCCATTGTCAATCTCTCACACCTCCGCACTGGGGCATCTATATCCCTCCTTAGTACATGTCTGAACCATTTTATTCTTGCTTCCCGCATCTTACCGTCTACGGCATTTACCCCCACTATGCCTCTAATAACTTAATTCTGGATCCTATCACATCTAGTAAACCCACACATTTATGACAATATTCTCTTCTCCGCCACCTTCAACTTCTAATGTGAGAATTCTTAACTGGCCAACGCTTCGCCCTATCCAACATAGCTAGTCTAACTGCCACTCTGTAAAACTTTCCTTTCAGTTTAAAAGGTACTTTCTTATCGCACAAAACTCTAGACACGAGCCTCTATTTCATCCACGCAGTGCCAATAAGGTGGGAGACATCCTCGACAATCTCTCCATTACCCTGGATCATAGACCCATGATACTGGAAACTATCTTTTTTACCGATAGCCTGGGTATCCAACTTCATTATCACGTCCTCTTCCTGCATCACCTCATTGAACTTGCACTCCAAATACTCTGTCTTGGACCTGCTCAATTTAAACCCTTTAGACTCAAGAGTTGCTCTCCAAACCTTCAACGTAGCATTAACTTCTTGGGGGTTTCGTCAATCAAAACTATGTCATCAGCAAACAGCATACACCAAGATAACTCGCCTTGGATTTCCAACGTCAAAACATCCATCACTAAGACAAATAAAAAGGGGCTTAGGGTCGATCCCTGATGCAATCCTATGACAATTGAAAAATGATCTGAGTCTCCTCCCATTGTTCTTACACGAGTCTTGGATGCATCGTACATATCCTTAATCGCCTTAATGTATGCCATAGGAACACCTTTAGCCTACAAGCACCTCCACAGGACCTCTCGAGAAACTTTATTATAAGCCTTTTCTAGATCAATGAATACCGTGTGTAAGCCCTTCTTCATTTCCCTGCACTGCTCCACCAATCTCCAAATATATGGATCGCCTCGGTAGTCGTGCGTCCCGGCATGAATACGAACTGATTCTCAGAATTCCACTACCGTTTTCCACACCTTCTTGTGTGACTTAGCAACTTGATACCCCTATAATTATTGCAATTTTGGATGTTATCCTTGTTTTTGTACAAGGAGATCATTGTACTCCACCTCTATGCTTTAGGCATAGTCTTCATCTTGAAAATGACGTTAAATAACTTGGTCTTCTATGCAATATCTGCCACGCCAGTTCTCTTTCAAAAATCCACCGGAATCTCGTCTAGCCCAGTCACTTTACCCTTATGCATCTTACAAATAATACTGCTAATCTCCTCCAACCTAATACGCCTACAATAACCATAGTCGCGGCGTCTCTTCTAGTGCTCCAAATCTCCTAGAACAATGTTAGTGTCTCCCGCATCATTCAAAAACTTATGGAAGTATGATTGGCATCGCTTCTGAATGTGTACATCCTCCACCAAAATTTTACCATCCACACCCTTGATATACTTCACTTGATAAAGGTCACGCATCTGCCGCTCCCTTGTCCTAGCTAGCCTGTACAATTTCTTATCCCCACCTACATTCTCTAATTCAGCATAAAGTCCTTCAAAAATTGTTGCCTTAGTTGTCGTAACCGCTAACTTCGCCTTATTTCTCGCCTTCTTATACTTGTCCCTATTCCACCGCTTCTCCTCCTCGGTCTTACTCTTCACCAACATCCTGTAAGTTCCCTTCTTCGCTTCTACCTTCACTTGAACTTCTCAATTCCACCACCAGTCCCCTTTATATCTACCGAAACGACTTCTTGAGACATCTAACACCTCTTTAGCTGTGTCCTTAATGCAACCGACAGTCTTATCCTACATACTGTCTGCATCTCCACTACTCTCCCACGCCCCTATATCCATTAACTTCTCTCTTATCTGTACGACACTAACCACCGTCAAACTTCCTCATCTGATCCTAGGTCAATCATTCATAACCCTCTTCTTCTTCATCATCTTTATCTCCACATCTATCACCAAAAGCTTATGCTGGGTTGAAAGGTTCTCCTTCAGTTAACCTTACAATCTCTATAAATTCATTTATCCCCTTCTCAAGGAGAAAAAATCTATCTGACTTTTAGCCATCAAACTACTAAAGGTAACCAAATGTTCCTCATTCGAAAAGCCTAAATTCGTAATCACTAACCCAAAGGCTCTAGCCAAATCCATCACCTCCTTTATTTCTTTCCCCGAAACCAAAACCTCTATGCACCTCAATATAACTCGTGGGAGACGACCTAATGTGCTTATTGAAATCCCCTCCAATAAAAAGTTTCTCAGTGATGGACACACCTCTCACTATATTATCTAAAGTCTCCCAAAAGTTCTTCTTCTCCTCCTCGTCTAAGCTTACTTGCGGGGCATAGGCACTAATAATATCCCTAGTAGACCCTCCAACCACTAACTTAATCGACGTCATCCTATCGTTAACTCTTCTGACTTCCACCACCTGCTCCCTAAGCTCCTCATCAACTAAAATCCCTACCCTATTCCTATTTCTTACCCAGCCTGAGTACCACAACTTATAACCATCCACATCCCGCGCCTTAGCACCTACTTATTTAGTCTCCTAAACACAGGTTATATTAATCCTCCTTTTGCTAAGAATCTGCACTAATTATATGGACTTTCCTTGCAAAGTTCCTATCTTTCAGGACCCTATTCTCAAACTAGAGTTACCCTTAACCCGCCTCCCCTTCCTGCCCCCTGCCGCCGACCCCAAACTCAACCCTGAACCTGACCCTGTCCCCAACCCCAAACCCGAACCTGACAGACGATATAGCCCTACTCGACTATCATCAACCAAAGCCTTAGGCACTAAAGAGAGTGCAAATTATTCAAGGAGCTACTCAACCAACTAATCGAGAACAACTGTACTCCAAAACTATAGCACCAATCTCAACTCCAACCTATGAAACACTATCTGCTAGTAATACCAGAAAAACAATCGAAAAAACAATATTCGGCTTTGTGCTTGATCAGCCTAATTTTGGACATTTGTCATCTTTCTTTACTAATTAGTATCTTCCTGAAAAAACATCTGAAGGGAAAAACAATCGAACTGGTGAACAATCACTTAATATTATAGATACTTTGAAAATCTTACGATGAGATTATTCCAATTTGAAAACAAAGTACCATAATGGAATGTTGGATTATATGGGCATCTAGAGAAAACGGATTGAGGGGGACAAGACTTTGGTGTTAAGGCTTGAAAGAAGAGCTTTAATAGCTTGAAATCCACCTTTTATCTGTTTATCCATTTTTTGTTGGGGGCTACATGGGTTGATCCGTATTTGACCCGATTTAAATGAACCAAGTATCTTTGTTTTTGACTGTCTGGTTAGACGGATACTTTAGTATTTGATCTGTTTTGCCAGCATTAGTTGTGGTCACAAAGGCATACATTTTGATTAACGATCTGCACTTTTTCTTTTTGATAAGGTAGGGTTGTATTCCTCAGCATAAGGACGCGTGTTGGACTCCTTCAAAAAGTATTCCTAACTTAACAATCTGTACTTTGATCCTTTTTTATTTCCTAATCATCACTTGTCTTAGTTCAACTGTCGAACTATGACCTTTAACTTTGATACGGCATTGCCAAGCACGAATAATTCAAGACCCTTCACTCGGAGTCAAGCCAAATAACTTCGAAAGTTACACGCGTTTATGAAGAAGGAAGCTTTGGAGATCTTAGAAGTGCATCAAGTGAAGGTGCACAATATGTGGGAAGTCTCTGAGCTTGGAGAAGGAGAAGATGACCTTTTTGGTTATGTTGGCGATGCACATCATCTCGCCAAACTCGAGGAAGGATCGCCCAAGTTCACAGAGATCGCCAAAGTGGATCACCAACTCACTGAACATTTTGGCGATGGAAAGCCTATGTTTGGTGAGTCGCCAAGCCATTTGGCGACATAAGGCAACATTTTGGCGATGGAAATCGGCCACTTTTGGGCCGTTTTTGTAGTAAGTGTTATGTGTAAGGGAAACAACAACATAATCCATATATTCCGACATAATGGGG
Organism: Withania somnifera; assembly: GCA_039654485.1. NCBI lineage: Eukaryota > Viridiplantae > Streptophyta > Magnoliopsida > Solanales > Solanaceae > Withania > Withania somnifera. Next base: position 8,119,002 of record JBDJHY010000106.1, on the reverse strand, counting down.
CCTGGGAAAGCCATAATGTACACAATCAATACCACTGCCTAAGAGTTAGGTAGGGAGGCTGTTTCGGGAAAACCTTCAGTTCAAGACAATAATATACTGACAATGTAAAAATAGCATAATATACGGACAAGGAATAATGAGACGAAAAACAATAAGAACAACAAATGCAACACTATCAACAAATAATAATACCCTCAAGTTAAAAGAAGCAACAAACCTCTCCGAACTATGGGAGACAGACGCTACACATAAGGAACTATGACTCCTAAGCACCAAAAATGAATACAACAAACCTACCTACCAACAAAGACCACCCCCAACCTGCTAACCTTCTACCCTAATACTCGTCTTCCACACCTTATCTAGGCCCATGTCCTCGTAAGTTGTAAAGCGGACCATCTCAGTCTCGTCTTCCGC
>JBDJHY010000106.1:8102204-8118485 GCA_039654485.1 Withania somnifera | reverse complement strand
TATGCATGGAAACTGGTGTGATGAAGGCGATTAGAAGATTATTCTTGATACAAGAGTGTGACAATGACACAAGATAGTGATTTTGATGGACGAGATGTGTTTGGCGGTTGCGCTGCCATTTAGATTAGGTAACTTCATCTGTCAAAACCAAATTATAGCAACTCAAATGGATGTCACTAGGCTTAAGTCTATGGGTGACGATGCTACTAATTCGTATCCAGAATCTTCTGCACTTGGAACAAGTTCTGCAGATTCTGGCTGTGATGATTGCAACTCTGCTGATTCAGAGAAAGACCTCACTATTACTGTACCCGAAGAAAGTAGGAACGAATGCCCTCTGTTGCTACAGCATATAATATCTGAAAATGAAAGTAACTGGATTGCTGTTGTCAGGGAAAGCGAGGATGATGAGATCTTATCATTGGATGGTGATCAAATTCTTGAGGGCTCCTGTTCCTTGTCTGTGGTCAGTGATTCCAGTAGTTTATGTGCTGATGATTTTATAAGTTTTGAGCTATCTGACATAGAAGGTCAGAATTTTGTTGATGCTGAGAAAAGCATTTGCAATGTCAAACTTATAGCTAAGGATGGAGATCTGGTAGATTCAGTTGGTCTGGAGGCATCAAGCAGGCCTCTGCCAGTTGCCGAAAAACTTGATGAGCAGGTTACGGATGTTTCCAGCTCAAAATCAGCTGAAGTTGTTGTTCAGCTACCCTTAAATAAAGGGTTAACTGCAGCTGTTGGCCGCAGTATTTTTGAAGTGGATTATATACCCCTTTGGGGATTTACATCTGTCTGTGGAAGGAGACCAGAAATGGAAGATGCACTTGCAACTGTTCCTAGATTCTTGAAAATTCCTCTACAGATGCTAATGGGCAATCTTGTGCCTGATGGAATGACTAGGTGCTTAAGTCATTTGACAGCTCATTTCTTTGGAGTTTATGATGGCCATGGTGGCTCCCAGGTATCTCCCTCTTTTTGCTTACACTTTTACAAGCCTCATAGGTTTGCATGCCTCCTCTTTGATACCATAGTACATAAATATTTGATACGAGATTGGGAATCTTATTTTCCAGGTGGCAAATTACTGCCGAGATCGAATTCATGCTGTATTGGCTGAGGAGTTGGAAACCATTATGGTGAATCTCAATGATGAAAGTATTAGGCAAAATTGCCAGGACCAATGGAAAACTGCATTTACCAACTGTTTTCTCAAGGTTGATGGTGAGATTGCAGGGGCAGGAAATCATGAGGTTGTTGCCCCAGAAACTGTAGGCTCCACGGCTGTTGTCGCTATTGTTTGTTCATCGCATATAATAGTAGCAAATTGTGGTGATTCAAGGGCTGTTCTGTGCCGTGGGAAAGAACCCATGCCATTGTCAGTGGATCACAAAGTAGGTGACAGTTGTTCCGATATGACTTTAATTACGTGTGATGTCACTAACTGAACCTTGTGTTAATTTTCCGTTATGTTTTCTTTATTAGCCAAACCGAGAAGACGAATGTGCAAGGATCGAAGCTGTTGGTGGGAAGGTTATTCAGTGGAATGGCCATCGTGTTTTTGGCGTTCTTGCAATGTCTAGGTCTATCGGTATGTTTCTCCCATCTACCTTGTTATCTAGCGTTTGCAATCATGGCTGAAGTATCCGTGTGTACTCAACTTTATTCGTTCTATCAAAGATGTTATGATCATTTGCATCATGTGTCTTCCCATCCCGTTAGGTATTGAGCAACTAGGTATTACCTCATAGAATAGTTTGCTTTTATATATCAACTGTCTGGTGTTCTTAGAATATATCCATTTTGATTGTGTTTAACCTGAGAATACCTAAGCTTAATCATGATATTGCTCAAGACGTAAAGTTTGGGCACTACAGCATCCTCCCTTGTATAACTGATATCAGCAATTCACATCATAGTGATAGTTGGACACAGTAGTTACTGGTTATCCACACTGCTAGAACTAACAGACTGGAGGTAAGATGACCGTCGTATCAAACTTAAGAATTGGGCTTGATCTTTAACTCATGTGATATGGTATAACAATCCATTTTATAGTGGTACGGCCTTAGGTTCATGTGGCCGAGGTTGTTAGGTTCCATAGTCTGCACTTGAGAGGATCTGAGGTGCTAATGAAAATATGATTATATCCAATTACTGTTTCCCATATTCCTGTGGCAGATAAGGATGGCAACCTCATATAGAAGTAGAGCAATGGCTTCATGATGCAGCCTAAGCATATACTAATTCTGAAGTGCTCAGGCTTGTTACAACTTACAAGAGAAAATTTGGATACTTATCTTGAATTTTGGTGTTTTAGCAAACTCAACCCATAGTGCGTTTAGGTACCCAGTGCAGACCCTTCTCTTTTCTTGATCTTGATGGTGTTTTGAAGAGTTTTCTGGAACTGGGTATATGCATGCTGGTATCTGTCTAATTATTTGCTAGTCTTGGAAAGAGAACTTTGTTTGGGAACCTAAAATAAGGAGAGTACAGAATAGGTGTATCTCGTCGTTCAAGATACATAAAAACAAGTTAGTTTCATGGCTATTAGAATAAGCATCCATACACTAGTTTCTTCTGTAGAGAACTTATATAATGTAGTGCTTTTCTCCTGCCTCCAATAAGAGAATAGAGTGTGCCATTCTTTCTAGTTGCCAAAATGAAGATGGAAATTCGTATAGTTCCTTCCTCTTTTACTTATGCTTTTCTTGTCTTTCGTTCACACACATGAATGAATGAATAAGTTGGTTTGTAGGGAAAACGTCAGGTTGTAGTTTGAGTATGAATTCTTTATCATGTTTTCAACTTCTGAACAATGTGTAAAAGTTGTTATTTGGGACTTGGGAGAAGTCATACGTTGCCCCTTAAAGTTGCACGGAAAAGTTATTTACGCACTAATACTTTACGGGCTACCCCTTACCCCCTAATATTGTTCAAAGTGTATTTATTATTCCTTTAAAAATGCAAAACCAATCTTTAGGTGAGCTCTGCTTTCCATGCGCTGCCATGTCAGATTCCAAAAAATTTTAATTTTCACACATTTTTTTCTTTGTTCATTTCTTATTTGTTCTCATCTTTTACCCGTACGTCGCCTCGCTGCTACCACACTACACCATCCAAAAGGGATTCAAAATCATTAAGCTCCAAGTTAATGGAAATATGGACAAGATCGTGATGATTTTTTTACAAAAGTAATACCAAGAGAGGAGATTAAAATGAGAGACGAATGAAATCAGTTAAAAGTTGATCGGAAAAAAGGAGGTTTTGCACGGAATTTTTTTCGTCCGGCAAACATTTGTGGAAGCATAATATAATTAGAGAAAAGAATCTGGTTTTACACAAAGATTGAACAAGTTATGTGTGTTCTTGGATCCCTATCATCCATTTTCTTTCCCCTTTGTTTTCTCCTATATCTCTGTTGGGTTGTAGAATGTTTATATGACCTTCTCGTGCAACTTTATGGTGTCATTCATCACCTTTTTTTTTTTTGGAGTAATATTATTGTTGCAAATCTAAATGATTACTGAAGTTACATTTTTTAATTTGTCTAGATTCATAGAACATAAGTAGGAGAACATAATGGAATATTTCATATGTTCTTTTCATGATTTTACTTGTATTGTCAATTTCCGGTGACCATTCCTATGGTACCATTTGTCCTTTCTCGTGAGTTTTACATTTTCTCAAATGATTGTTTTGGTGGTATGTCTTTTCTGGTGATTTTCCTTGATCATTGTGTAGGCAGCATGTATCACGTCAATTGAATTATGAACATAACTGTTCCATGACATATCACTCTCCAGTCTGTGCCACATAGTGGTCCAGTGTTGTTTTCCTAGAGTGGCACGTCTCTTTTACTAGCAACATTTTTCTGTCACGATGTTGCTGTCCACCGTGCTCTCCAATCAACACAATATCATTATGTAACAACACATGTTTAATTAGTGTCTCGTCAGCCTCACATCATTGTCTAGCGTCACATCACTTTCCAGTTTCGATTACAAATTCTAGTCGGTTCACCACCTTCAATATGAGGGACATATTGAATGTCAAATTCACTTATGGAATTATGATTTAGAATGTGTATTCACAATATCTGTACGCTCATTGAATAGTAAATCATTTTGGAGTGTGCCTCTTAATCTTTTCTAGAAATCGTGAAATATTCTGTATTTACTTGCTAGGAGTACAGAATAGTTACTTACCAAATTGTAAGTGGAAAAAGACAGGAGTCCCTCTTATACATTAATCTCCAAGATAATCAAGATGTTTCCTCTCCTCTACTCTATTTTCACATTAATCAACATTGATTCCATGTTAAAGATTGGAAGAAGTGTCATAGAGTAAAGGAGGTAGGAGATTTAAACATATGATGAGGAATAAATACTGCTTTTACTAGACATTTAAACCAAGCTCTCCTTCTCCATAAAGCAAAGTAAGAATTTTGGTGTTCTTCCATCACCTTTTCTTCTGGAGTGCTGAAAAATGGTCAGGTTGAAAACAGGTTAGACAAAAATGGATAACACATCCGACCTGCCTATATTTATTATGGATAAAGAATGGGTGGAGTGACACATACCCATATTTCTATCCATCTTTAGTTCCCTTATAGGTAGAGTGGTAATAGAAACAAATTATTGGACAAGCATTGCAATAGTAAACTTCTTTTTTGGTAAAACTGCATGAAAAAAAAATAAGGTTTACTAGATTGATTTTTTTATTCAAACCCAATTTTTGGTTTTAAAAGTTCAACCAAAGGCCACCAAAAGGAACAACCATGAACTAATAACTCATTTCTTTAATTAAAGGAATGATATTATGTAGCATTGTAATAATTTTAAACAGATCTTTAATTTAGGTTCTTCCTAGTTATAAATCTCAGATGGCATATGGACTGAGATATTTTGTTACAGTTAAATTCTAATTAGTCTTCCTTTTTGCAACTGCTAAAGAAAAAGGAAAACTAATTAGAATTCTAATTAAACAGTTTACCATGATTAAGCAATTTGTACTGCGAACGGAGGTTGACTAATTGGGGTTATGAATCTTTTTATTTTTGTGATCAAGTATGAATTTTTGTAAGTTCTTAGAAAATATTGTCTTTGTGCTTGATCCTATGTGCGTGGACTCTTCGTTTTTGCTGCCGAACCCGTCTCCTTACGCTCCGCTTAGCCTTATCCCCCTCTAGGATATTTTAGTGATAAATTCTATAGGAACTGGGATCACTTCTTATGGATTCGTTGAGAATGATTCTGATCTATTTCATGACCTATTAGAAGTAGAAGGCGCTCTAGTGGGATCATGCCTTCTACCTCCACGCAGCATTGCTCATTCAGGCTTTCGCCTATTGCGGAAAATTCCTTCAACACAACACTGGTGCTGGCGGGTTGGGTGTCGGATTCGGTCAATCTCGTCTAGATACTCTGACCAAAGTCAAGAACAAATTTGGAGGAAAAACTTCAAGGGGTTGTGTTAGGACCTCCAACAAGCAAGCTATTTGTAAGAAGAGTTGGAAGGGTTTTGAGGAAGAAGACCCTATTTGATTATTTCTTTACAAAATAAATTTTGTCATATGCCTTTAAAATAATTTTGATTATTAATTATTATAACTATATTTTTATAGTATTGAATTTTTTTATCTGAATCCCTGCACTCGTATCCATACCTGGATACGTACTCCCGAATCTTAACATTTAGATTTTTCCAAATCCAACACCCAGATCGGATACTCGCATCGGAGTCCGAGCAACATAGGCTTGATCAGTCTAATTACTTGGACATTTGTCATCTTTCTTTGCGAATTAATTTCTTTCTGAAAAAATATCTGAAAGGAAAAACGCTCAAACTGGTCAACAATCATTTAATATCAGAAATACTCAGCAAAGTTTACGATGAGATTTCTCCAATTTGAAAACAAAGTACCATAATGGAGTTTTGGATAATATGGGCATCTAGAGACAGTGGATTGTGTAGGGGGAGGGGGACAGGACTTGGGTGTTGAGGCTTGAAAGAAGAGCTTTCATAACTTGAAATCCACTTTTTAATCCGTTTATCCAATTTTTGCTGCGGCCTACATGGCTTGCTCTGTATTTGACCCGATTTAAATTAACCAAGTATCCAATTTCCATAATTGACTGGCTGGATTAGATGGATACGTTAGTATTCTATCCGTTATGCGAGCATAATTGTGGTCACAAAGGCACACTCATCAATTAATTTTCTGCACTTTTTTCTCTTTGATAAGGTAATGTTGTATTCCTCAGCATTAAGGACGTGCTCGACACCTCAAACAAGTATTCCCAATTTTTGCTGCGGGCTACATGGCTTGATCCTTATTTGACCCGATTTAAATTAACCAAGTATCCAATTTCCATTATTGACTGGCTGGGTTAGATGGATACGTTAGTATTCTATCTGTTATGCCAGTATTAATTGTGGTCACAAAGGCACACTCATCGATTAATTTTCTGCACTTTTTTCTCTTTGATAAGGTAATGTTGTATTCCTTAGCATTAAAGACGTGCTCGACACCTCCACCAAGTATTCCCAACTTAACGATCTGCACTTTGATCCTTTTTTTTTCCTCTAATCATCACTTGTCTTAGTTCAACTGTCGAACTATGACCTTCAACTTGCTGAAGATTATTAGTAAAATACAAACAAAAAAAAAAAACCAAAGATGCATGGACATATTCGGCACCATGTTTGTTTTCTGATCAGTACTTGTCTGACCTGGTTAGTGCAACTGTTGGGCTATGACCTTCAACTTGCTAAAAATAATAATTTTAAAATAAAACAAACGATGCTTGGGAATCTTCAGCTCCTCCTTTGTTTTCTAATCATGACTTGTCTGATCCTGGTTTGGGCCTTCTCCTTTCATATTGCTGAAAGGTGTTGTGCAATTCTTTCCATATCTATGACTGAGTGTGCCCTTCCCATCTGATGTGTAATTTGAAATGTTAGAATGTTCTTTTTGTTATTCTATCTTCAATCCCTCATTGCATAAATGACCAACTAATTGTAAAACCGTGCTGAAGGATAGCTTTGCTTCTAGACATGTGCATTGACACTTGTCCCTGAAGAGAAGGCTGAACATGCAGCAGGTATTAAAGGGATATTCTAGTGCCTATAAGATGGAAGTTGGTGGTACCCAAGTGTGTGGCCTAATGGTCAATGAAGTGGATTAGGAACATCCAGTAGAGGCCAAAGCACTGCGTGCTTTCTTCCCCGTTTGTCCTAGCTTTAGTGGATAGAGATACCTAGTATCTCTTGCTGGTGGGAGGTGACAGGTATCCTATGAAATTGGTCGAAGTGCGCGCATGTTGGCCTGGATAGCAGGTTAAAACTAAAAGATGGAAGTTGGTGTTGATCATATATTCATGTTTCTAATGTCATCTTGGAAGATATGGCTAAAGTGACGTTAAGTAATTTAAGTTGCTGTGCATGATTTCATTATTCCTAGCGATTTAATTAATCTGTGATATCCATGATTAAACATATATCCAGTATGCCCCAACTTCTGTTACCCAGTTGTGCAGGCATGTGCATGGTGGTGACTGAACATCCTCCATCTTGATGTTACCTGTTTGAATACTGTGAAAGGATTACTCGGCCAGCTGTGTATACATTCTACCACTTTCTTTTTTCTTTTTTTAATTTTTTGATTGACATGAGAACTGCCATATAGCAAATAACTTAGTATTATCAAGGTGTATCTATCTTATTAGAGATGGTGTTGCTCTGGGTTATTATCAAGGTATATCTATCTTATTAGCGATGGTGCTGCTCTGGGGTATTTTTCACGTTGATGGATCTTCTTTGGGACTACAATTTGACGCATTAGATGTCCATTTACATGGTCCTTTTTCTCTAAACCTGCTAATATTTCTTGTTTTTGTTGGCTTGCAAGTCCTATTTCCTTTACATTTTATTTGGTTCTTGGTTGCAGGAGATAGATACTTGAAGCCCTGGATAATTCCTCATCCAGAGGTAATGTTTATACCTCGAACCAAGGACGATGAATGCCTTATACTTGCAAGTGATGGTTTATGGGATGTTTTGACAAATGAAGAGGTCTGTGATTTGGCTCGCAAGCACATACTCCTCTGGCATAAAAAGAATGGTGTAACGCTTCCCTTGGAAAGGGGTCAAGGAATTGATCCAGCAGCACAGGCAGCAGCGGAATGCTTGTCAAATCGGGCTCTTCAAAAGGGCAGCAAGGACAACATAACAGTGATTGTTGTGGACTTGAAAGCCCAAAGAAAGTTTAAGAGCAAAACCTTAGCATAACTGATCCCTCAATCAGCTATTTCCATTTATAGATTCACTGTATTGACTTAATATGGTTCGATATAGCCAACCCTTTTAATTTTTACCAGGGGACTCTGGGACTAAGGTTTTCATTAGAGTAGTAGTACTGGTTCCATTCTCTGTATGTAGTTTTCTTCCTTTAGCTATTTGAAGTAGGAACATACATTATATCCTCCGAGTTAAAGGCTCTGTGAGGTTATTTGCCTCAGTATTACTTTTGACGTTGTTGGAAACAGTAACTGCACTTGATTTCAAATATTTTTTTCTCATCTTCTCTTTCTTTTCTCTATAACTGCACTAGCTCCTTCACTGCAGCCGGAGCTCCGTCAACTAGCCCCAACAACAAATCTGACCGGTTCGTATATCTTTTCGTCAGATCTAACCGAATTCTTCCTGGATTGAATCCTTAGTTAGAGAGAGGGGCGTCGCGGCACCTATGTAACGCTATGGGAACAGCCTGTTTGGTCCGCTTTCAGCTTTCAATATACTCCTTCCAAGTATTCCGCTCGTTGGGCTACCTTGTGAAATAAAACATCATATGGTTGTAAGTAGCATAACGGATAGAATCCAGAGCAGCTAAGAAAAAAAAATCAAGTAGCTTGCGGGCTGATCGTCATTGCACACTAGCTTGTCAGTGGGGGTTAGAGAGTGTTCCGTTGGTGTTCTCAGTCTCAGTGCGACCTTGCTTGGTCAACAAGGGGATCAAAATGAGCGAGTTCTCGTCCCATACTCAAGTCTGACTTCGATCATCGTCTCCCGTCTGCGCAAGATGGATTTGGCTTCGGTGATTCACCATTTGAAAGACGAGAGAACACTATCGGCACAGAACCAACAAAGTCCGGTTCTGTTTCAACCGTAGGTATTAGTGAATGAATAAAGAAAGTAGGTATATGTGAATAAATTCATGTTGTCTTAATGCCAATGTCGGCCAATAGGTTCTTCGAACTTAGACCTGACCATATATCTTCGGTGGTGTAACATAATTGTGGGATGAACGTTGTTGGTTGTTATTTCGCTGGAGTTGGTGATATTGTTGTTAGTTGTGAGATTTTTTATGAGTTGTTATGCGTCGGAGCAGCGGGTCGTGGAATTTTTGTGGTGATGGGTTGTTAGGTGTTGTCGGAGATGGATGGCAAAGGGGTTTTCACCAGAGAGTGAACCATAAAAATACATAGAGCTAAAATTATTGTAATGTATCTTCTGCCTCCTCTTCTTTTATGCACAAATACATTGTTACATGGGTACATGTATTGAAATTTGAGTGAGAATTATAAAATACACGAAAATTGACACTGGATACACTCGCATGAAACTCACAGACATTAAAATTGTTAAAATACACATGCATTAAAAAATCTAGATATGCCGGCTTTAGAATATTTAACATACACAGAACTTTAAAATATTTAAGATACAAAAAATTTAACAATTAAGATTCGCAGGCACACGTATAAAAACACAAGAAAAAATATTAAGTCTCACAATGCCTTAAAATATTAAAAGATAGAGAGGCCTTATAATTTAAATTATTTGAAATACACAACTTTAAAAACTTAGTATTTAAATACCAGTATCTTCAGTCGTGTTAAGACACATATAAAAAATATACTTTAATAAATTTATAACGTATATATACATCAAAAAACATGTAGGATATGACGCTCTCAGGCCACAAAAGGGAGATTGGAAGGACAAGGGACTTAGCAACTGAGGTTGCCTATATGCAAACCAATCCAGATTAATTAATATTGCATCTAAAGGGTGACAGTCAAGTATGCAGGTAGTCAATATAGCGTTTCCAACAGAAATGCTAACATCTACTCCCTCCGTTCCTTGTTTGACACACTTTTTCATATTTTTATTCTCTCCTTAATTCATAACTCGATACGAAATTTTTAAAAAAAAAACTTTTGAAACTGACTAAAATATATCCTTTTTTTTGGAAACTAACTAAAAGAAAAACGTGTATCAAACAAATTGGGACATAGAAAATATTTAATTAACAGAGATCTCCATTTTTGGTTGTTCATCTGGACCGCAGCAAGAAAAGCAGTTCAAAATCAACTATCATGATTTATTAAATATGAAACCCCCTTGTGTATATAGTTTGACCAACAGCGGATATCAGAGTACTCCACCCTTTTATCGTTTTTTTTTCTGAGAATTTTAAAAAGTAGCACGATTAACTTACTGATGAGAAACTAGAAACTCTCTAAAGGGGGCATTAAGTTAAAAAATAAAAAAGCCACTTCAGTGTTTCCTGTATGCTAGCTCTGTCACTGCCAGAGAGAGATTCTTCTCGTTTTGAATGCTCTGAACCCAGTTTGCATTAATGTGAACCCTCTCGATGCTCTGCTTCAACGTCCTTGCAATGTATGGCTTGGTACGGCTAGCAAAAAACTCTTCGACTTCTTTTGCCTTGTCATAGGACGAGAACTGAAGCAAAAAAGAAAATTTACACCAAAAGATCAAAGACAAAATGTAATTTGCTTTACAAGGCAGAAGCAACAGATACAGCTTTTGAAAAAAGTTGTCCTACAATAGTAAGCAACTGCATGCAATTGCATAAGAAAGATGTCATGGAAGCAGAAACAGACCGGTGATACTGTGGCACTGATGAAGCGGGTCAACAGAAATCCAGAGCCGTAGGTCTTGTGGATATGATCCCATTTGTCCTGAATTCAAGCAAATTTAACAGGAAAAAAAAGAATCAAGAATATATGTCCCACTGCATCTTCCTGGGCAATTATCAGTCATGAAATGCAGCATTTGTTGGCAGTAATTTTATAAGAACATGTCGCACTTCCTCCTAATGAGATAATTGCAATTTGTACTTGATACAAATTCCTCTCTTACAGCCTGTCTTTATCCGTTATGGTTTAATATTACCTCCGTCCCAATTTATATGGCACCATTTGACTTGACACAAAGTTTTGTGGTCTAAGAAAACCCTTTTGACATGCATGTGGCTATAAATCGTTTCAAAGGGTAAAAAGGAAATTTCGAGTTAAGTTCTTTCCAATCATAGAAAGGTGACATTCTTTTTGGGACAGATATGAATGAAAAGTGTGCCACATAAGTCGGGTTAGAGAGAGTACAATATTTTCCAAGATATCTTTATTTCAAGTTACGTCTTTACAAGTTACAGTTCAATACATTGTATCTTATTTGAAAATAGTAATTCAAGAAATACCTCGAGCAATGCAAGGTTTTATGGAAAGGGAATACTCACTTTCAACCATTTCCAAGCAGTTTCACGGCCTTCAAAGCTAACTGCAAGACCGAACACACAATCTTGGCTCCTTACCTGAAAATTTCCAAGCCATAGAATACTCTCAAAACATTTGGTCAAAAGATAAAATACATGATCTCTCTCTTGTGTTCCCCAGAAATCATGAATACCTCAGAACATAACAAGAAGTTGAGAACTTCAAGTATAATCTCAGGGTCTCTGCAAGATGCCAATGCACCTATAGAACAAGAGAATGCACTTAAGGTTGGACATACACATCAACTGATAACCAAAACATCTAATTTCACACTTGGCATGGATTGATAGATAACTCACCTAAAATTCGTGTCTTCTCCTGGCTGAGATCAGTCTCTCTGTAAACTCTTAAAAGAGCTTCTAACCCAGATCTATCTGATTTATTCACCCTTTGCATCACAGCTACATAAACAGCCTGCAGATGGGAGGGTCACAATCTGTGGAAGGTAAAGGAATGAATATTTAGTAATGATATATTCAAGTGTTGTAACCCTTCTCAAGTCAGGAGGAAGAGCAGCTGTGTTTCTGTCATCCAAAAATATGTGGAAGCGCCTGATTGCTTCATTTATTGTCTCATCATGTCCAAAGATAGCTAGAGCATTAAGAAGTTCTCCTCTCAACATGGCATCCAGGTGGCTTTCCCCTTCTTTAGGATCCCAACCAAGTCTCCTGTCGATAAAAGGGAAATCCAATTAGAAGGAAACCTTTTGTTGCCACACTGGATAAATGAGCTTTGTAGTTAACCAGGAAACCGAAACTAAAATCCCTCTCTTCCAGCTTCATGAACAAGTTTTCTTCTAACAAATTCTTCTGTTGGTGACGAATAAAGGGTAAACATGACCAATTTGCAATACACGAGTTTTTCCCATTCATTCTTTTCAAAAGGCATGATTGGCAGCAGATATCCTTCTATTTTTGGTAATCGTTCAGCAGAAGATATCTAATTAGAAACACACTATTATCTCTAAATCCATTTCAGCACTAATTAACAGCTCTCAAGTCTTCCTAACTTAGCATTAGAGCTACTAGACAATGTAGACACATCATTTTTTACCCTCCCAGTATCCCATACAGCTCTAGTGCATATATTTTTCTTTTAATATAATTTAGGTAATTTATTTTTCAGCATATTTTTATATTTAGTAGCTTAATTCGATACTTCACTTTTGACAAGTTTTATTTACAAAAGTAATGCAAGATATAAGTTCCGTTTTGTGTTTCAAAAGGTTCAAGAAAAGTAACAAACTTTCTTCCTCCTCAAAGATTTTCACATCTCATAACCATGCACCCTCTCCTCACACCAAAAAGAAGATTCCCTCACATGGTCACTTGAGAATTTCCTTCATACCGGTAGACTTGACATTTTTTTTTTTACTCATATTCACCTGTATACTAGAACACTAGAACAGAATTCCTTTCATCATGAACTCCCTCCCTTCAATTCCCATTAGATACCCAACAACAAATACGCACTAAAAAAGATTCCCATGCTCACATTTTCTCCATCACTAAACACACCCAGTAACTCTTCTCCAATAAGAAAAAATACTCTCAACCATTTCCATGGAAATCACCGCGATAGCTCTCCAACTTTCCACTACCCACTGCTCCTAATACCCCTAATACACCCTCAAATTTCCTCACCTGCACACACATATACCATTTACCCCCATTTCACATATTATTCATGCTGAACAGGGGAAGAACACCATAGAGGGATACAGATTTATTGATAGAGAATTAGGAAAGAGAGCACAATATACACTCCACACACACCTGCATACACATTCACTCACGAGTGCAGGGGATTTTTTTTTATTTCTTAGAAGGATTTTAAAGAAAAAAATGGGATAACCAGAGGGAGAGAATACGAGATCATGGTCTTCTTCCTCGAGAGAAAAACAGAGCATTTGTTCTCGTCGCTCAGCACCACAAATCGCTATCCTAAACCACCGTAAAACCCCACCATATTTTCGTCTCAAAATACCGTGGCTACCATAGTGTTGGTTCGGGAAAAGTTGGTTTGCGGTTAGTAAGGGTTCTGTCTTGAAATTGCGGTCAAAGTCGAGGTTCCCGTTGGTTTGCAAGGCTCCGGTCTCCAACAAATTGGCTCCATTTAATCGAAATAAAAAGCTCAGTTTGAGGGTCCAGTTTTATCCTTTTCTGTTCATATTACTCCTTTACTTTCATGGTTTTGAATGTGATGTTTTCGGCCATTTCTATCATGTTTGATCTTTGTTAAAGTTATATTGAATTAGTTTTATGATCTTGTGCTGATTATTTTAATAAACAAACTGGTTGTTGATTATCCATTGATATGAATATGGAGCGAACATTATTGTTTAATGCTAATGGTTGCATTGATTAATTAAAATTAAAGGAAATCAGTTTGGATTAACACCAAACTATTGGGGAATTAAAGTAAAAGCGCATTCAATGTCAATAAATTGGTAGGCAAATTTTAGGTGCTTTCGGTTAATTATGATATTGCTGCTATGCTTGTATGCTTTTTTATTGGCTTTTGAATTATGTGTATTCATTTGCCGGGGAATGCCCCGAGGTATCATGTACTTGAAGAAGCGGGAAGAGGAAGCATGGATTAGTCTATTTTAGGTAGTTTACATTTATTTCTTACATTTTGTTTTATTTTTGGACTGTATAACTTGGACATTATTCTTGAGATTTTGTTTGAACTATGTGCGCATCCTTGTGTGAATTCTATCTAAATAAATTCTATTTTGTGCCAATAAAGTCAGTTAAAACGACCATGGTTAACACGGAATCGAGAGATGCCTAACACCTTCCCCTCGGTCAACAAAAATCCTTAGTTGGAATCTCTGTCGCGATCATCTTTAGAGACAAATAGTTAAAAAAAGGTTTAACCGGTAATTTGGCACACCAAAACTCAATATCGAGTGGCGACTCCATTTTCTAAAATAAATCTCTTTCGAAACACCTTTTTGTCACTTTTTTAAAATAAAAACTCTTTTAAACCAATACTAAAAGAATAATTTTTTTTTTTGGGTAACAAAGTGGTGTGACAGACAAAAGATAACAAGATGCAAGAAGTTCTAAAACCTTTATTGTCGAGAACTAGTCTCATACAATAGAAATTATGCCAGAGCAGGCATAATTCAGTTCTGATTTCTATTTCTCTCTGCTATGGTGGGAGGTAGTAAGTATCCTGTGGACTTAGTCGAGATGCGCGAAAGCTGGCCTGGAAACCACGGTAATCAAAAAAAAAAAAAAAAAAGAAACTAGTCTCGTGGAATTTTTTTTATGACAGAGCAGGCATAATTTGGTTCTGATTTCTGTTGCTGTCTTCTATATCCAATAGCTCTATCTATTAGACGTTCATTTGTATCTATAACACTGGTATCACTCCAACAACACTACCAGAGCAGGCATAATTTGGTTCTGATTTCTGTTGCTCCCTGCTATATCCAATAGCTCTATCTATTAGACGTTCATTTATATCTATAATACTGGTATCACTCCATGTGCCTTTGTCTCTTTCTTTTGAACTGCTTCCACCACCCCAAGGGCCCAGGTCTTCTTTCCCCCTCGAATTTTTATGTGGAATTCACATTAACCCATCTTTGATGAAGACAGCCAAAAATACAAAGATAAAGTAACATACTTTGTAATTTCAAAAAAGAAGTAACATACTCTGCAGATAACTGGAAAAGACTGATGAAAAACAACTTTATGTGATTTTGCAAGTCAGAAACAGCATCAGCTGTGACTCTTGAAACCTTGTAACTTATCTGCATGAAGAATGGAAAACAGTTAGTTTTGGACTAACCATGCTAATACTTTAAAGAGGTATGTGAAGTGGTCAATTACGGTTATCAGATTTGATAGAACAGTGTAGTCGAGCTCTTCCCTGAAAGAAGCCATCAGGGCAAGCAAAGATGACAGTGACTGATGACATGCCATAGATAAGGCATATGAATCATCCAAAATGCCTGGTCAGGAAAATACAATCCCATCAGCAGTTGANNNNATTATTAATTACAAATAAAGTCAAACAAAAGGCAGTAATTACCGTATTTATCATTTGTTGACAAGCACTTGCTCTCTACGGCATATCTAAGTCTAGCTGATAGCTCATCATCATATTTAACTCTATAAAAGCCTGTCTGGTCCATGTTAACTTTTATCCAGGGATTACCTTTAGATGAGGAAGATCCTAATAAGTCCTTCACATCAAGGGCTTCTGACTTTTCTTGCATTAAGAAGCTTTTACGAACTTCATAAGAGCCACAACAGAGTGTTAACGGAACTATCCATTGCCCATCACCATGAAAACCACTCAGTAAAAATTGTGTCTGTTGCATAGAAACACAAGTACTATCAAGTCCAAAAAGAGTCTTAAAGAGCTTATAGTATGGAGAACACTAGACTTGGGTAATGGAAATCTGCATTTGATAGAGTGGGAAAGAAATCAAATGCATAAATTAGAAACAAGAAAACCTGCTCACACTCCAGCTTTTGGTCTTTTATTTTGACAGAGACAACTGGGTAACCTTTTTGCTTTGTCCAGGAGTTCATCAACTTGTTCACAGGTTCACCAGACTCCTCCTGAAGGACAGACCATAAATCCTCTGTCTTCGCATTTGAGCAAGAATATCTTTTTATGTATGAAGCAAGTGCCCTCTGGTTTTATGGAATATTAAAAGAGACAAAGTCATTATATC
>JBDJHY010000106.1:8040392-8059135 GCA_039654485.1 Withania somnifera | reverse complement strand
CTAGGATCTGCATCACAAAAAGATACAAAAGTGTAGCATGAGTACCAAAACAATGAGTACCTAGTCGGAATCATAAGCCGGTCGATAAAACATAAGCATAAGGCCAAGAGTGATCAAAAGCAAATAGAGTAAAGGCATACAACAACAAATTATGGGTAAATACAGTAATAACTAATAAGTTCAGTGTAGGGTCAGCTATCAATATGCGTAACATCAGCTAGCAAGTATGAAGGGATGTCACTATTACGTGGTGATACCTAGACCCTAGGTCACAAGCAAATCATGACCAAATAGGACACATGCCTAGAGGTCCAACGTGACCAGCACAAGGACGGATCAATACTAAAGTACAGAAACTATTAACAAACAGAGCTAATAGTAAATACAGTAAATATAGAAATAGAACCTATTAAGGTTAGAAAGGAACAACAAAGACTAATAGCAACCAAACCTTGTCGACATCCTATTCTATCGGTAGGAAAAACTAGAAAATCAAGTAATCTATCAGGTGTTACCCCGGTAAGTCTCGAAGGGTACAAATTAACACAATGGGATGCAATGCAAAGGGGTGTTAGAAAATTAAATATGTGACAGTATGCTCCCTCAACTCATGAGCGTCTTTCTATACCACCGTCCACCATGACGTCATGGAGAACTATGTTGCTGGCAATCAAGAAAAGTCTATCTTGCAAATAAAAATCCCTTAGACATTATTGGTATCGAGGAAATTAATATGATAATTTCAAATGGCCAAATATGAAAGATCACGAGGGTCAGGCATGTGCCAAAGCTGATGCATAATCTGATTTCAGTGGTTTATCTTGATGATGAATGACGCTATATTACCTTCGGTATTAAGTCTAAGAAGGTAACAAAAGGCACTATGGTGGTTGGTCAAGGTCATAAGATGGGTACTCTTTACATGATGAAGAGATATCATGATACGATCATTGTTGTCGACAACAAGAAGAAGTCAGAGTTGTGGCATTACAGACTGGGCCATATGAGTAAGAAAGGCACGAAGCTTTTGGTGACTAATAGCATGCTTCTAGAGTTAAAGAAGGTGGATCATCACATGAGTGAGAGTTGCATTCTTGGAAATAAAAGGCGATTCAGTTTTTCAAGTGCAGGAAGAAAGCTAAAAGCTAAGAAGTTAAAATTGGTGCAAATTGACATATGGGGACCAACTCTTATCCCTTCGCTCAAAGGATCACAACACTATGTGACTTTCATTGATGGTTTAATGAGAAAAGTATGGGTCTATTTTATGAAGATTAAATCTGACGTGTTTTCTATTTTCAAAAAGTTAAAGGTCATTATTGAGAACAAGACAGACCTTAAGTTGAGGAGTTTAAGGTCCGACAATGGTAGAGAGTATATCAATGGAGAATTCAAGAAGTATAATGCTGATAATGGGATCAAGATGTTGAAGACTATTCCAAGTAAAGCCCAACAGATGGGATATCAGAAAAAATGAATCAAATATTGAACGAGCATGCTCAAAGTATGAGAAAATACGCTGGGATTCCCAAAACTTTCTTGGAAGATGCAATCAACACTGCAGCTTTCTTAATGATGCTGGTAGAAGTAGACTTGATCTAAAATCTAAAAAGTTTTATTTTATTGGTTATGGTGACACCGAGTTTGGTTATCATTTCTAGGATGTCTAAAATCAAAAGATCATCCAAAACAAGAACGTCGTCTTTAATGAGGAAGTGATGTACAAGGATAAGATGGAAGATAGCTTAGAAATTAAAGTTGCTAGCGGGAGTCAAAAATCATGGACCTAAGAGACATCCCTGCAGCAGAAGAACAAGCAGTGCGAGAGGAAAATCGATAAGACAGTGACAGAGATGTATATGAGAATGTTGACTCCGAGTCAAATCAGAGGACGCCAGTCACAGTATTGCGACGATCATCCAGAGTCAACAAGCCAGTTCAAAGTTACACTTTGTCTCTCAACTACATCCTTCTATTGATAGAGGAGATTCAGAAAGCTACGAAAAAGCAATGCAAGTTAATGAGCAGATCAAGTGACAGATGGCGATGAAAGATGAGATGGACTCTCTATTTTCCAATCACACATGGGAGTTAGAAGAGTTAGTAGAGGGGAAGAAGGCATTTCAGAATAGGTGGTCTACTGCATAAAGGAGGAACACAATAGAAGTATGCCCTCCAAAGAGAGACTGGTTGTGAAGCGATTTCAACAAAAAGAAGGAATTGACTACACAATGATCTTCTTTCCCATGGCCAAGAAAGACCTACATATTCAGCAGATGGACGTGAAGATGGCATTTCTCCATAGTAACTTGGAAGAGAAAATTTACATGAAGCAACCCGGGTGCTTTGAGGTCAAAGGGAAGGAGAAACTGGTGTGCAAGTTCAATAGAGCCAATACATACTGAAACAAGCTCCGAGATAATGGTACAAGAAGTTTGACATGTTTATTAAGAAAGTTGAATTCTCAAGGTGTGAGGAAGATCATTGTTGCTATTTCAGGAGACTTGAAGACTCCTACATGATACTTCTCCTTTACGTCGATGACATGCTGATCTTAGGAGCAAATTTACATGAGATTGATAGACCAAAGAAGAAGTTGTCAGAAGAATTCATGATTAAAGATTTGGGAGCTGCGAAGAAGATCCTCAGGATGAGAATTATGAGAAGTAATGAGGGACTTAATATTTTACAAGAGGAATACATAAAGAATGTTCTCAAGATGTTCAATATGGACTACCTGAAATCGGTTAGCACTCTTTTAGCTAGTCACTTTCGACTATCCAAAGAAGACTCATCGATGACCAAGGATGAGATGGAGTATATAAGATAAGGTTCTTTATACCTCTGCATTTGGAAGTCTTATGTACGCAATGGTATGTATAGGACCAAACATTGTACACGTAGTGGAAGTTGTCAACAGATTTATGAGCATCCCGGTAAAACAACATTGGGAGGCAGTGAAGTGGATCTTCAAGTATCTAAAGGGAAGCTCAAGTTCAGTGCTGTGTTTTCGAAAGTCAAAGGTGGGTTTGCAGGGATACATTGATGCTGACAATGGAGGTGATGTTGATAGTAGAAAAAACACATCTGGGTACAGTTACACCTTTGGGGGTACTGCGATTTGTTGGGTTTCAAAGTTGCAGAAAATAGTAGCTCTCTTTAGCTGTGAGGCTCAGTACTTAGCTGTGATGGAGGCTTGTAAGGAGATGATGTGGATATAATCCTTTCTACACGAACTGAAGTAGGATCACAAGGGGAGCATACTATATTGTGATAGTCAGAATGCCATTTAGTTGGCTAAGAACCCGATCTATCATGCTCGAATGAAGCACATACAACTTTGGTATCACTTCATTAGGTCAGCTTTGGAAGATGGAGTACTAGTGCTTAAGAAGATTCCAGGAAGTTAGAATCCACCAGACATGTTATTGAAGACAGTGTCATATGATAAACTGAAGTTGTGCGCAACTTCAGTTGGACTCCTTGGATGAGGATCGGAGTCCCTGCTGCAGATGGAGACATGTGATGAGATTGTTTTATTGTGGAGCCTAATCCTACTTTAATTTGGTTTCCAATCCTATTTGGAATAGGATTCGATTTTCTGTTCCTATTTGGAGTCGGTTTTGGTTTTTAATAAAGGACCACTCATTATCTATAAATAGGAACACTTGAGAGAATTATGTGTAAGACTTGATTGGTATTTGTCTTTGAAAGACAACAACACATAAGAGAAGTTCTTTTAGAGAGCTTTCACTAAGAGTATAAGAGAGAATTGTAGACACAACTCCTGATTTGGGTTTATAGTGAATTTTACAGTGGCATGTAACTCTTACATTGAGAGTGAACCACTATAAATATGAGTGTGTTATTTATTCTTGTCGATTTAAATTGTTATTTATTCTTTGTCGATTTAAATTGTTATTTATTCTTTGTTGATTTAAATTGTTTTCTGGTAAAATCGTATTAGGGGCTCATATCTATTTAGGATTTAATGAATTTATGACCAATTATATAGTATAACTGAACAAGTGTAGAACTATTGACCCCAATAGAAAAAATAATATGGAAATTTACAATTAGTATTATTGTTACGATTGTTACGAGAGAAGACTAGTCATAAATAACAAATGTATTCGTCATTCTATATTTTGAAATCAATATGAATAACAATGTTGTTGCTTACACTTGTCAATGTTCTATGTTGTACATAGAAAATTTAATAACATCAAAAATTTGACACCAATATTATTATAAAATGCATTTGATACATCGTTCATGGATGAAAAAGCTTATCCATAGGTGTATTTTGCTTTTTTTTTTTTTTTTGTTTAGAACTGTTCAAGTCTTCAAGAATGATAAAGGAAAAGGAAAAGAAAAAGTAAAAGCACTAAAACAAAGATCAGAAAAAAGGTCAATACATGAAATCTATATTATCTTAAAAGCATGAACTCTTAAACTTAAAAGTTAAATTACCAAAATATCCTTCTTTTTAATTTAAACATTCCATTTATATAAGAAAACAAGTAGTTGTTAATACCCACATTGGAATTTTCTAGAGAAAATAGCAACAGGAATAAGGAAAACGAAAATCATTTATGGGCATAAAATCTGAAAAAATATGTTTCTTTGCGAAACAATGTATTTTTAAAAAAATAATGTGTCTTTTCGGAATCAATGTATCTTTTTGAAAGCGATGTGTCTTTTTTGAAGTAATGTATTTTTTGAAAATGATGTGTCTTGTTAGAAATTATTTAATAGGGAACACCCTTGACATATTGAAATTAATTTTTGCACTTTCCAATAACAACATTATCCATTAAAATCTGCATGTGTTAGTGACTGCAACACATTTCTTTGTGTGCTTAAAGACTTGTATTATTATTTTTTGGCTCTACTTCATTCTATCCCAGGAGAATATTTCTAAGGAATAAATAATTCTCTTTGAAAAGTGATCCTATATGACTTGAAGCAAATCTAAATTTTTTACCAAAATATACTTCTTTTTTCAGACAATCAAAAAGAATTATTATCATGTCTTCTATTAAGGATCTGACCACCAACTTTGCCAAACTTGACAAGTTTGGTGGAGTTGATATCTGCCGATGGCAAAAGAAGATACATTTTCTATTAACAAAGTTGTGTATGTGATTTTCACTGCTCATCTCATCCATCAGAGGTCAATGAAAAGGAAGATGAACTAAGAAGTAAAATAGTAAGAAAAAGGAGCTTGCCTTCCAAAATTATATCACGCAGCTTTTGGAGGGAATCGACCCTTCCCCCTCAAAGATTGCTGGCCTTCTTTACCCGAAAACTAACCAGTGCACCCCCACTAACTCATATGTAGTGGGTGCTTCCCAGTAATATATATATTTGTTTGCTTAATATCTCAATATACCTATATGTCCTTGGCGTCAATGGGTGCTCAAACACCCGCAATGCAATAGGTAGCTCCACGTCTCTCTCTCTTATATATATGCAAAGCATAGTCAGTATACAACCCGAACAAATGAGCCGCTTATAGGTTGATATCATCCTAAGATAGTCATGTGATAAATCCTCTGAAAATAGCTGGTGGGAGATATAGCACACGCAAGGTGGAATAGTTGAGTTGCAGCTGGTCTAGACACCACCATCATAAAAATAGATAAACACACAAGTTGTTTTGGTCACTAACTGCTCTTTTTTTTGGCTTCTATTTCCATTTTTGCTTCGATATTTATGTTCTGGCAGTGAATAAGAAGATGTCATGGAAGAGCAGTAGTGGGGATCAGAATGGAGGGCGATTACTGCGTGACATTGAAGAAATTAGTAAAGCTGTTTATGTACATAAAGCCCCTTGTAAAGATTTAATGTTGCAAGCAGATCATGGGCATGATTCTCTTGGCGATACGCATGTTTCTAAATCCAAATCCAATATCGTAGCTGATGACATGTTTCATAAACAGAAGAAACCATCAATATGAATTGGAAGCCATTAAAGGTTCTAACTCATATCCGCCATCGACGGTTCGATTGTTGTTTCTTTCTTCATGTTCATTCTATTGAAGGCTTGCCGGTCAATTGGAAGGACCGTGCTTTGTGTGCAAATTGGAAACGTAAGGGTGAAGTGATGAGAACTCGCCCTGCTCAGGTTTTTCAGGGAACAGCTCAGTTTAAAGAAGCTTTGATGCGTTCCTGTTATGTATATGGAAGTACGACGGGACACCAGCATTCAGCAAAGTATGAGCCCAAACATTTCCTTCTTTATGTTTCTTTGATTGGAGCTCCAGCCCTTGATATTGGCAAACACTGGGTTGATCTTACGAGGTCGCCTCCACTGACCATGGAGGAGTTAGAGGGGGGAAGAAGGAATTCAGGGAAATGGGCCACCGGCTTCAAGCTTTCAGGAAAGGCTAAAGGTGCAATGCTGAATGTTGGTTTTGGGTTCTCTCTATCACGGAGTAACTAGATTGAACCTAGCCCATTCACGCTAGGCTTCAGACCTGCTGCAATAGATTGTTTCCCAGAATGTGATGGTGCTAGTGCTAATAGAAGTCTTCGGAGGGTTGGAAGTGTTCCGGGGAGGCCTGCTGGTAGGACTCGTTCTTCATCTAGGTCCCTAGATGCGAAAAGTCTTGATGAAGTTTTATCAGATCAAATATCAGAAATTTCTCGCTCTATTAGCTTTCTGTATAAAGAACTTGAGGAGGGAAAGTTGAATAAATTGGATGACTTAGATCTCTTTTTTGAATATTTAGGCCCCTTAAAACCAAACTCTGGTGCTTTGTCTCAGTTTTCTGCTGAAAGTACCATGGATGATCAACATATTGAGTTTTTTATCATTGAGCTAGACATAGAATCTTCTTGGAAAAAGCAGTCGAAACCAGAGGTATGTTCTTCTGAAAGTTGTGATGATACTCAAATAGAAACTATTGATGTTGTGTATATTTTGAGGAAAGAAGTGCTGAGGAAAGTGAATACAAGCAAAAGTGTGAAAGCAATGATGTCTATGAAGAAGAACGTACAATGAAGAGCAACAATTATGAGAAGACTGATGTATGCAAGGATGAAATGTTTGAAGAGCTTGAGTCGGTTTTCCTTGACCTATTGACTGCTGAGTCCGGATAATTGGATTCACTCGTAGAAATATATGATTCCATTGACCAAGAAACTTACATGGATCTGAAGTCCAGCAATAAATCCAGTAGGCGGGTGAGATCACTTAGCCTAGATGATGTGATAGAGTCCGTGACAAATGATTTTCTGAAAATGTTAAACATTGAGCAGACCTCAGTTGACTTGAGTTCTGATTGTTGTCTGGATTTTCCAAGAAAATGCCTTCTGGGACAGTTTGAAAAGGAATCCCTTTCTTCTGGAAACTCAATTTTTGATTTTGATACAACAGACGATCAAGTGGAATTCAGTGGCATTGCTTCAAGCTTTCATGGAAGGATTGCATGTTCTGATGACTTTGATTTTTCATCAGTTATGAAGGATTTTGAGGAGCGTGAGAGGGGTGCCGAGTGATTGAGGAGTAAAAGGAATGTGAAAATGATAGAGAACTTGGAAACTGTGGCTTTTAATGCAAGATTGGGGTTTGTACGAGAAAGCATTCCAGAATTCACCACGCATTAGCTCTGGTAGTTTTGGAAGTCCAATCTATCTTTCCCCTGAAAGACCATTAGAATTACCTCCTCTTGGTGAGGTCTTATGTTCAAAAATGTGCATGCGTAATGGGGGCTTCTTACGTTCAATGAGTCCTCAAACTTTTTAGGAATGCAAGGAATGGTGCAAGGTTGATCATGCAGTTTTCTAGTCCAGTTGTGCTCCCTGCTGCAATGGGTTGTGATGTTATGGAAATACTCAGCTGCTGGGCATCTGGTGGAATTTCCAAGATGTCTTCTCAGGAAGATAAGCTGATGCCTTTAGAAGATATTACTGGGAGGAATATAGAAGACATGGCCCGGGAAACCGGAGCCAGACTTGAACCAGATGAGAGGTTTGTAATTTAAGTTTATACAAAATAATATTTTCCTTATTTTCGTCATTTGTATGTCATCCAAGATGATGATTTTTGTTATGTTCTTTTTTATTCTTTTGGCAGGTTCACTTTTTTGGCATGGGTTACGTGGTATGAAGGACAGTGAAGATCTTATGTTTCTTCAGAGTTCTGGTCATCTCAACTCAACATTATTAATGATGTAGATTTAGGTTTTGTGTTTATGAAGGATCTAGCTCCTTTGGCAATGGATAAGATAGAACTTCTTACATTAGAAGGGCTAAAAATCCAGTCAAATTTGTCAGATAATGAAGCACCTTCAAGCATTAGGCCTCAATTTAGTGAAGTTTTTGGAGGCAGCGCATTAAAGCATTGGCGTGGCAAGCAAAGTATTGATGATGACGATTTAGTTGAGCTATATGTTCACTGGATGAATGGTTGAGGCTGGATGCTGGATATGTCAGTTCTGAGATCGAGGAAAACAATTACCAAAATCTCAGCAGTCCATCAAGTTAAGTCCCTTGATTTAGATAGTTTAGGACTGGAAATAGGTCAAGAAAGGTTGGAATTGTTGGGTGAGAATGTGATCAACTGTGTCAACTTGACTTTAACTAAGAGGGTTCAACTCAGAGATCCTCTGCATGACTATGAGATGGTCGGGATCTCCATGCTCATTCTGTTTCAATTAGAGAGGTATTATGCTCCTGTTTAACAATATACATGCAGCAGATCAGATAGAAATTTAAGCAGTGAAAATGATGCGAAGGAGAAATTCATTCAGGAAGAATTTATTGCCGGACGAAGTGAAGGGGGAATCCATAGGCCGGATGGTGTTTCCCAGTTTAAGATCACTGAAATTAGCGT
Organism: Withania somnifera; assembly: GCA_039654485.1. Lineage (NCBI taxonomy): Eukaryota > Viridiplantae > Streptophyta > Magnoliopsida > Solanales > Solanaceae > Withania > Withania somnifera. The sequence continues at coordinate 8,050,293 of JBDJHY010000106.1, read as the reverse complement.
TGCAGGTTCTAATATTTGGCCTACTAATGACCAAATCTGGGGCATAAAAAGACAGCAACAAGCTGGGTCGCGCTGGTTGATATCAAGTGGCATGGAGAGGACAAGCAAACATCCATTCTTCTTGTCAACGTCGTCATAAGATCATTTGCACAGATAAGAAGAAATATGCAGCCTCAAGATGTTTTTTGGAGCATCTCATCAGATTTTCATACCAGAAGTTCCAAGTGCAAAAAGTTAGCAGCATCAAATATTCATATACGAAATCCTAATATCCTTTTTCCAACTGAGGGTTGTCCAAATCCTAGTCAGTTGGGAATCAAGTTACGACACCCTTTCTATAGGCATATATATTTTTCCATTTTGTATATGAAGGGAAGAAATTAATTGCTCTAACATGTTTATGTAAAGTGGCTGAACAAATTTTCATTGCATAGCATAATCTCCAAGCCATTTCTTTCTTGAAATGATTGTTAGATGTTTGGGGCTCTAAACAATAACTAAAATTTTGGAATTCCCATGCTTTTCTTCCTATGTTGTAGACCACCTTTCTTGAAATGCTGGTGATTTTCTAGCTTCTTTACCTTATAAACTTATTAAAATATAGCCTTACCCTTATGAATATGATGCTTTCTAAGCTTGTCTTATCTTAGTTGATATTGGAGTTGCATTGTAATGAATAAGCCTTGTGTATTTCATGCAATCTGTTTCAATAAAACATTGATAGTGTTTAGATTAGTTTGATGCTCCATCCCCCTTGTTGATGTTGTGACTGCCAATGGGAGGGGAGATAAAAAAATTAGTTTTGATACTTGATTGTTCGAAGAAATATACTAACAATAATTTGTTCAAGAAATTATACTGCAGAAGTAACTGTCCAATAGTATGTTTGTGCAATACTGTGGTTTGTTCCTCTGCACTGATTCTTATTTAGTTATCGAGAGTTTCTTATCTGTGTTAGCGAAATTTAGGTCTGTAATTTTGGTGCCATCTCTTGGCTTAATCTGTCTTTTCTAGACGTAATGGTTAATACCAATCCAGTTGCATTTGCCTCCTGGACAAAACAGAATCAAGCATTTTTGTGGTGGTTCTCTAAAATTTTCAGGTGAAACAAGATCTGATGCTTCATCTTTCCTTTCGTTATGTGTTTTTCTTTTCATCCCTTTTCCAGAAAAATGTTGATTTGTTTTTATTTTATTTTATTTTTATATTGGATAGCCTGTTTCTTGGTAACTTGATTTATCACTGCATGCACTTTGTTGCAAAACTGAGGATTACCATGTCAGCTGACAACGTTGTTGCATATAAAATCCCTTCTGGAAGCAGGATCAGACTACAAGTTTTTATTGAAACTGGTAATATAGCAGGATCAGACTACAATTTTATATTGAAACTGGTAATATAGCAGGATCAGACTAGATGCCTACTGAAGGGCAGAAAATGTTCTAATTAATTACTTTAACATTTACAGATAGATGCCTCTGTCTGACCCCACAACGTTAGGTTGTGAACTCGCCAAGCTGTCAGGTCTAAACACGGAAACAGTTTAGGGGATCCAATTTACTAGTAGAACCCTGATTTAGCTTGCTATGCGCAACAGTCATAGTAACTTTCAAACTCGAGCTCTGTTACAAGAATCAGAACGGGAATGGACCTTGATGGTTGTGGACACCCTCGTAGGTGGTTATCACATACTGAGAGTCCTCTTTGTCTCGTTCAACTCTTTTCTTGACTGGACAACCTTCCACGGAGCACCTGTAGTAATTCCTGTTAATACAGAACATGGTCATGTGAGTTAGTTGTCATACCACTTTCCGTAAGCCGCTATTTGATCGTATAAAGCAAATTAGCGCATAATATTTTCTTTCATCTCTGTGAAAAGTTAATTAATGGAGTAAAGTATGTGAATGTTCTTTTAGCCTACCACAATAGTTACTATTACCAATTTCTGAATTTCTCTTTTGAAAGGTGTTCGTTTTTTGTCAAATTTAGGTTATTGCACCTTTGTTCCTGGTGTCTTTTTGGAGCCTGATGTGACACTACAAAATGATCATTATTTTTGCGTTGCAATTTCCCGTCGAAAAAATGTTCAATGGCTATTCCCATAGATATTTGACTGAATCAATGAGAAAAGAGAAAATAGTAGTGTTTTCACACTAGAAAATTGGGAACCTTCTCAGTATTTCAATGAGAATTTGTTATGCATCAATGCGTTTTCCCAGTGAGCTAGTTCAATGAGATGGGGTGGAGAAACTATATTTTATAATACAAAATTTTCATTGATTAGCGGTGGAAAAAGCCTCTATTCCAAGTAGGTTTAATTCGATTTTAATTGGAACTAGCACATCTTTTGCCGTAGATATTCAACTGTAATAAATGGCCTTGGCTATTAAGTAGTTAAAAAATGTGGTCCCTGGTTTGGCATATGGCCCCTTCTTTGCTGAGTTATTTTTCTGGTAAATTTCTTCGAATCTAGGTTTCTTGATACTAAGATGCAGAGAGTAGCATGTAACTGAATGACCTATTGTGTAAATGGAACAACATGGATAGTGAAAATTCATATAATTGACCCTAATTTATTACTTGGAATTGAGGAGAACGTAGTACAACATTGTTTTGTTAGGATGTAGCTTATAAAAACACAACTTAAATAAGCCGCGTTTGACATACATGGGACAGTAAGAAAGATGCAACCAGATTTTCAGGTATAGCTTATTTAACGAAATAACACTGTACATATAGGCTTATTGGATTCAGATAGCTTATTCCAGCAAACTAAACAATATAACCATAAGCTATCAGGAGCTATAAGGTTCAAATATTTATGGCTTATTGTATGCTAGCCCTCCAGGTTTCAAGGCTAGAAGAATGATATTTGTAATCAAGAATGAAAAGCTAAAGAAAAGGAAAGTTAGAAGGTAAGCTGTTACTAAAAGGAAAGTTAGAAAGTAGCTGTAACTAAGTAAAAGTACTCTTCTTCCTGTCACCGTACTAACAGAAAAGAATGAAGCTATTGTCTTACCTCGGGTTGGGACTATTTTTCACCATCTTCTTTCCATACTTTCTCCACTTGTAGCCATCATCTAGTATTTCAATCTGTGACAGTGTTCTGAAAGCAACCTTGTCCTTTACTTCTTTCCTCTCACTGCTGCTGCCGATGTCTATTTTTCCTCCAAGAAACAAGATTTAACACGAAAGATAATTGAATTTCATCGTGTCAATTTGAAACTGTTTCCTAATGTATGCATGTGCGTGGTCTTTTGTTAATTTTTTCTTTTCTCATATTTCTGATTTCGGGTATGACTATTATATGATTGCTTTATATATATATATAAAAACTTATACGAAGGAAAAGTAAGTTGATGAAATGCTTACTGTTGCCAGGTTCCTCAAGGTAACTGCTGGTGGTAACGACTTGGTTTGCTGCATTTGAGTACTGGGGTATGAGTGTTAGATCTTGTTGAACAGGCCAATTGTCTATCTCGAGAATATCAGAAAACTCAAAGTTAATTCGCTGGTTGGATAAATCGTCACTATCCGGTGAATCCAGTGATCTAAACACCCCATCTAACATGTTTAAAGTGGGATTATTTGCAGCCATGGATGGCGATCGACTGAATTTGCATGGCGTACAAGTATTATGTTAGGAACAATAAGCTCTTAGATAGCTCTGTATATCTTAATTTCCTAGTGAGCTTCCAACGAGGTCAGAAGAAGGTTCATGGACAACGCTTATAGGATAGGTGGGTGAGTGAATGTCATTGTTGGGGGCCCTTTATTTGCTTCGCTTAGTCACTCAAAAACTTATGCTAATGATGCTAACAGAGGGTGGACAAAGTAAAGTAGGACAGGGCAAAGAAGACTTGGTGCATAGACTTTTCAAGTTGCTTACTGTGTGTAAACTTCTCATAATATCAATCTCGTGCTTAGACCAATTAACCCCTTAACAACGGTGAGAGGAATACTTTACAAGTCAATATGTGACAATGATTGGTCTCATGACCTTTTTTTCAGTAGGGAAACGAGGAACAACAAACATAAACACATAATTAATCACTTTAGTCTAAATTTAGATAATTTATAGCTCAAATAGTCACACTTTAAAAAATAACTTCACACAGTTCCTTCCCTCCCTCTCTCGACCCTCCTCTTGTCTCTCCCAACCTCTCCCTCTATCTTGCGCCTTTCTCCTCTCTCTCTCTCTCGCTCTCTATCTCTCTCCCTCTCTCTCGCTAACTTTCGATTTGTATCATTTGTATTTTGTAACTTTTGATGATGCAGTTTTGTATTTGTATGATTAACTTACAGTTTTTATCAATAATTTAATTTTTTGTATTTTGTATTAATACATATCTCCTCTTGATATAATTTTATATTTATTTTTATACAGTTCTATAAAACAAAAATTGTATTGCGTTAATATGAATTGAACCATCCAAATACAAATGATACCTTTCCATCAAAGGACACATTTGTATGATATAATAGACTCAAACAAATACAAATATTACATATGTTTGTAAATATATAAATAGAAATGATACATATTCATTGATACAAATAAAGTGATACAACGAATGCCAGCTAACGATACAAATTATATATTTTTGGTGCATGAAATTAGTCGTTATATTTATATTCTATATCAAATACATTTAGTTGCATACAATATATGTCACGACCCAATTTCTCAGGTCACGGGACACCTATGTTCCACCGTAGGAAAATCTCCCAACAAATATGCAAAGCAAGATAAAAAAAAAACTAAAAATGGAAGATGGACATAAGGGACAAAGATAAACCCAAATCTAATACATTAGTATAAAACCCCACAATCGATATCCAGTACATGAGCCACTACAGTAACTGTCAAGATGATACAAAGTTTGATAATGAAAATAAAGTATCTGTCTAAACCAAAACAAAATGATAAAATGAAATGTAGAGAAAGGTAAAGACAAGCTCCAGATGCCATCATCTACCAGAATCAATATATTCATCACAAATCCGAAATCAGCATGGATGACTCATACTCGGATCTACACTAAGAGATGCAGAAGTGTAGTATGAGTACCGAATAGCCAATCAACATGGTACCCAATAAGCATCATCGACCGACTGGGCTCATACAAGAAATAGAAGCAGTAAATAAACAGATAAGGAATACAAGTCATAGAAGTCAAATAAAAAGAGCAAATAAAGAGAAACTAACAAATAAGATATAGGCAAGTAAACCATCCAAGAAAGCTAGCTACGAATAAAGAAGATTCAGGCAAACAAGGAGAAGACATACCTGAATCCATACTCAACAAATAAAGTATAACATATTATGACGGGATACTGGTAACCTCAAATAAGGAAAATGTGAAGAGAAGCTAACTACAATAGTATAGAAATAAAAGGTCATGAAACGCGAACCCAATAAATACAAATCCAAAAAATAATAGTACATCAGAACAGTAATAATTAAGGAGGAAATACTAATATCCTTCCTTACAATCGAGAGAAACAAACAAGTGAATGTAAATCCTCCGGCCTCCTATACGATCGGAAAATACAAACAACAAAACATGCACAAGGATAAAATATACAAATGATATGATATGATGCTAGAAATAAATATGTATGCTCCTCCTATGGTACCCATATATGCGACATGCAAGACCTATAGAAGGACTTCCTTGTAGACTTCTACTCCCCCGTATACCCCTTTTTCGATCGCATACTAGCCTGGATCGACAAGGTCCATGATAGGGGTCATCGTTTACTAACTCAATACTAAAAACTAAAACTATAACCTCAAAATATTAATGTATGAATGAGTGTCTAGGCATCACCGGGTCTATATCACAGTAATCTCAGTATCGTTGCTCGGGCATTAGCGAGTCTAAAATCAGTATAAATCATCAATGTCTAGTGCTTTCCATCACCAATGTAGTATTATATAAAAATAGTGCTGACATCTTCATTATCTCATTTATCATTCAAAACTGGTAAAATCATCATTTAATACTCATTAACCTTATAATACTGAAAACGAACCCACAAGGTAATGCAAGGTTTAAAAACCAGTGACGATGGATCTCATCCATAAAATAGTAGAAACCAATGAATAAAAACTAGTTTTCATTGTAATGATATGCTCAACACCAAATAATAGCTCAAACAAGTCCTGCTGACCCTACATTGTCTCGAATACTATAATAATATAAAACCAGCTAGTCGTGTCTACGACTCATAGACATTCTCAATAAATGCACCATCTATGTTCCCAGTCTATCAAGACCACACACGGTTATAGTATCACGACTAAAAATTCAGGTCATGATGTCCTCTATAACCCTCCTGTACACAAGCTCACCCATACAGACTAGAGCTATGCGCAATGGGATATAAACACTCGAAATATCCAACAAAGCAGAAAAATATAAGAAAAAACATAAATAAATAAAAGCATAAGAAATATATATAAAACCAAATCCCAATACTTGGTGTCAACGGCATGTGGAGCAACTATACAAACTACCCAAAAGATTGAAATACAAAGAAACTTCTACAAAAGTAATACAACACAGAGCCTGCCATAGACAGAATAAAACAGGATGACATCAAGGAAACCACGGTCGGCTTGGAAAAAAAAGCTCACCATATCTTTTCAACCAACTGTAACTACTCTGCACGATCACAGCATTTCCAATAACCCCTGTTGGTATCTGTACCACAAAAACTATACGAGTACGGGTAGCATCTACCCATCCAGATATTTCACATGGAGTCAGGCGAAGGAGTTGCAGGTATTGCAAGCAATCATGCGGAAGAGTGATGCTTAAGAAACCCTTTTCAAGCCATGTCACGGTGTATTTAACCTATGGGAGGCTTGTGATTTGCACTATGTAAAGATTCCAGAACTTGAGGGGCCTAATTGAAGATCCCAGAACTTTGAGGGCTGCTGTGAAGATGCCAGAACTTTAGGGGCCAAAGTGCCATTATTGCAAACTTGTAGTAACTATAAATATTAGAGTTTGCAATATTTTTCATTTAGACTTTGTTGATTTAACATTAAAACTCTTTTGAGAGCGTAGTTCATAACTTAGCATAATCGAGTGTATCTTAGTGATTGATTGAGGGTGGATTCCTTTAGTTGCAACCGTCACTTCTTTGAACATTAAATCAAAGGATTTCCATTTTGTGGATTCAATATTGGTTTCCTAGATTTTGTGTTGGGATTTATATCGAATTCGCAAGTTCAATTGAAAGGTGAGGGTAACCAGTCCTTTGTTGTTCATAAATTAGTGAGTTTCTTGTAAGTTTTTGCATATCTTTTCTCTTTGTTTCTTTCTCCCCCGTGTTTTATGTGCCTCATATATCGATCTGAATTATTTGGTATCAGAACTTAGTCTAGTAATTCATTCCATAGAATTATAGCCCTTAGTTCATAAACAATTTTTTTTAAAAAAAAAAGGAAGAAAAAAATTCAAAATTCTTGGAAATATTTCAGAAATTTTGAGTTTTTGGTTGTTTGTTGTGTGTTTGAACATTATATTGTTGTTCCCTAGTGCTCTAGTACCCGTGTCTTCATGTTCAAGTCAATCCGGGTTGGTTTTAGTCCATTAACCATTGTTAACCTTAAAGTCTTGAAGGTTTGAAACTAGGGTTCATGGGGATATCGTTCTGGGCGTTTATGTGTAAAACGTACTGGGGTTTTTTTCCCAAAGAGAGAATGTGGTTAATGTTTGGGAGGATTTGGGGTACGTTTGAAGGTAACTAGGGTTACGAAACTCAAGAACTTGTTCTTGAGTGTTCTTGGAAAGAAAGTGGTATTATATTTATTTCTTGCAAGTATTGTTGGTGTTTGGGGACTTGTATTTTATTAAGTTGAGGGGTGTATAGGACCAAAAAAGTTTTGAAGGACCAAAGAAAGTCATGGCTTGAGTATTTCAGGTTAGGCAACCATTTTGGGTAAAGGCGACTACGCAAGCCGTCTTAGGCTGGGTGAACCACCTTTCCTCTAGTCCTAACACTGCCTTAAATAGTGAGAATCTCATTGGACCAAAGCCACTTGGGCGAGCCGTCCTAGCACAAATGAATCACCCAAATTGTCCTAGCCTAAGCTTTCCCAAAACCAACTCCTAGGCAGTCCACTTTCCCTTAGGAGAAGCCTTTGAGCGAGCCGCCTACTCCTAGGAGAGTTTCCTCCTTGTTTTGCCCAAAAAACAGCCCCTAAAATAGTAAGCTTTCACTTGGGCGAGGGGTTGTAGGAGAGTCGTCTTCCCGTAGACGAGCTACCTCCTTCAACCACCCAAAACACTCTTTAAACAGTTTATTTTCAAGGAGGCAAAGCCAAAGTGGGCGAGCCGTCTCCCCCTAGACGAGCTATCTCATACTTAGCCCTAACCCCAAATTTTGCTAAGTGTTGAAGGTAAGTCCAACTCTTTATTATGTTTTGTTGTTCGATCTACATACATTCTCAACAATTAACTAATTAGTATTCAATTATACTAATCAAATACTAGTTCTTTGCATTCATTTCTTTCGTACTAGTTTGTTCAAGCTTTTATTATTTTACATTATCGTAGATCTTTCTTGATTCTAGTATGTGTTGTTTATCTTATTTGTCCATTGTTTGAGTCATCAAAGATTCATTCCTCGACAAGACTTGAAAACCCTGAGTTGTTTGTGAAAAGCTAGTTCGCTATCAACTTTGGGACAAGCTTACAAGGTTAGTTGAGTGATATATATGAGTGAACATGAGGTTTTATTACTAATGTGGTTTTCTAGTTTTGTAGGGTACTATGCCACAACAATAGTTGGAAATGATTCAAGAAGGGGAGAGCTTCAGATACATGATAGAGTCTCTTAGCAAGTAAGGACATAAGGAATCGAGGGAGAAAACAAGGCTAAAGTAAAGAAACTCAAACATTTTACATAAATAAAAGAGGCAGAACGAATGAGTAATACTCGGGAAAACTTGATCCATAAGCTCACACGATCTCACACGCAACTACTCACCCCTCCCCTCAGCTTAAAACACTAAATAAACAGCCCTAGGGCCTTTATAATACAAAATGAAGAAGCCAACGTCTGAAAATGAAGGGGGTGAACCCCTTTATATAGATTGCCTGGGCCACTGGGGCGCCTCTTTTGGCCGCTGGGGCGACCTTAACAGGGAGAAAGGAGGATCACTGGGGCAGCCTAGGAGTCATTGGGGAGATGGTGTAGGGGAGGCAAGGAGTTGTTGGGGCAGTCTGCAACCTGCAGCTACACTCAGCAAAACACGAATTCTCTGAAGATCCTGAGTCCAATTCTAATAAACCAAGAGTGTATTTTGGGGGGAAAGCACACTATGGACTTAAAAAATTGACAAAATGACAAAACCGAGGTTGTTAAGTGAAAAATTTTGTAAACTCAAAAGGATCGAAAGGAGCTAATCTTTGGACTTTCCACAAACTGACTCAAAATGAGTCTAAAAACCCCTCGAAGGGAACCAATGATTCAACAAGCCTAAAATCGACATTCCTGAGCTGATGGAATCATCAAAGTTCCATTTCAATTATTTTATCACCAAAAGACCACCTAGGCTCCAAAATGAGCTTTGGCTACGCTGAATTTTCATAAAACAACCCAAACTCAAAACGAAAAGCTCGGGATATGAACTTAAGGTCCATCTAGACCACAGTCAGTATTTTGGAGCTAATGGAACTGTCCAAATTTGATTTTGAGTGCTTTTACTAAACTTTCATTCTCGACTTCCTCTATTTCAAAACAGAAACTTAAATACAGAAAAACTGTAAGCACAAAATAACTTAGGGCAACTACCAGACTGCTCTAAGTACAAAATAATGGAAAGCAAGGAAATGACAAGATGGGTTATCACACACAAGGTAATTTATACAAATGCAACACC